>JAQIXA010000807.1:0-33996 GCA_034699045.1 Nanhermannia cf. coronata Gr-Ori-00579
GTAAGGTACCCACCCCTCTATAAGGCTATAAGAGCATGGCCTGGGTACGTTTTTTGAGTATCTAAATAAGAAGTTTTTAATTTAAAAATAACTCACACTGTATAATTAAGTTAGCTCTGAAATTCAATTTTTTGTCTCAATTTTATATCTACCTATTTTATCTGTCGACAGATACTGTACAGATTGAGATCAGAATCTGCTGGGCTTTCTAGAGCTGAATTAAATGAATCTAGAAAATTGTAGATTCAAAAGCAAGCGTTCATCAATTATTAGAGGACATGGATTGTAAATGTAATTGGTGAATAAATGTTTTATATTTTTTTAAATACGCAATTAAAAATAGCTTCTTATTTTAATCAAAGTTTGTGATATATCGTATAGCTCTATTTAAATATTGCATATTTTCAAATATCAATAATAGTTTGTAATTGCATGTTTTTTAAATTGTAAACAAAAAAAATTACAAAAGTGTTCACCATTTACTTGCTTTTACCCTAGTATTCTAATGGTTAGGAGTAGGATAGGCATTCTTTAAATTTTAGCCCAAAAACTTTTAAAATCTTGATCAAAATTATGCTAGGGTACATTTCACAATGATGTTCGCACATTCTTCTAGTCTCATTCTTATAGTTTTATGTAGTATTCTATTATGTATTAGGATTAGGATAAGGATTTTTATTTTTTTGTTTTGGATTTAAAAAAATTTAAAGTTAAGTTTAGTTTAGTAATTAGAGTATTACTACATCATATAACATGTTTATGAATTTTTTGCAATTTAATCTCAAATTTTGGTAACTGAAATCTGAAACCTTAGGCTTATCTTGTGTGTATTGTAGTAGTTTATAATATAAATGATGTAAGGTTATACTGTTGATTTGCAAAAGCATCAATGCTAAAGGTTGAAGCTGAGCCAGACTATTATTTTAATATCGGAGAAAGCGCAGGCTTTCTTCCCCCCAAAGAATTTCTCCAGAATTTTTGTCCAGAACCCAGACCTAGAGACCTAGTATCCTTTTCCTCATTCTGGAATCAAGATACAAAATTAGTGTCCTACAACTTACATACTGTCATACTACATAAGTACTACCATGTTCAGCAAAAAATCTCGAGTTTTTCTCAATATTTCAATCCCAATTTCATCAACCACTTGATCATCTACTTAAACTTTACTTTTTTTGCCAAAAAAAACCTCTTATAAATAACAAGTTACGTACTCCCTATTACAAATTATCCAATCAATTTCAAAGATTTTTTTCAAAAACTCGAAATTCTTACTTTACCCTGCTGACTTTGAATAAATTAGTGCAAAAGAAAGTCTTATCTCCTTTAACCAGGCTTAAAATCCAGACAAAACCTAGACAAGTGACTATACATTCTACGTACATTGTGGCTCTTAATTAGACAATTATTTAAATATAAAGTGTTTTTTTGGGTGTTTAAAACTCTTTAATCTAATAGATAATATAAACTTTTTCTCGGATATTTTTGATCTTTTTAGTAAAAAGTGCAAAATTCGAGATTCAAACTTTAATTCTGGATCAAAATATCTAATATACAGTATACTTTATTATATTTAAAAAGTATTTTCTCCCATTAGGGTACTTTATACTGTACTTTAGCATCAAATAAAAGCAAAACTTGAGAATAATCTGCAAGATTTCAAGTCTTGAAAACGCCGAAGGAGATCTGGTTATTTCAATATAAGGGTTAGTATACATACTAGAATATAGTTTCTACAACAGGGGGGAAGTTGAAGAACTCATTTGAGCATAAAACCAAACAAAGTATAAGTAATTAAAATTAAAAGATTTAAAGACTAATATTGAAGTCTGCTTCTGGAGTTTACAAAGTCTAAGAGAAAGCTGGAGAAAGTTGAAGAAAATGCTGAGAAATATACTACTACAATGTTACACAAAATGAATTCAAAATTAAATTGTAAAATGTTGTCATTTAGAAGTAATTGTTATTTGAAAGGGATGACCTGGTTGAGTTTTTTGATGATTCTTGGACTTTATATTGGGGTTGCAGAGTCGGCTTGTCCATATCCATCAGATATCAAAAATGGTAATTTAGAACCACAGTCTAAGCAGCAGAAAAATGGTGGATTTTCGAATAATGCTCGAGTACGAATCGAGTGCCATAACGGTTTTCGGCTCAGAAATCCACATTTTGATGTTATTCAATGTTCAAAGGGGAAATGGATCAGTACTGAGGGTGAGAAATCTAGCCAAATAGATCAATCAACAATGTGTGGTAAGTATTTTTAAAACTTTTTTGTAAAATCGAAAAAAAAAATTCGAGATCGAATACAATCGAAATCAATCTTACTTTGTTTGATTTTGCATATCAGTTTCAGTTTAAGTATGAATGCAACCGTACTTTACTTACAACTTACAAGTATGCATTTTATTATACACTTTTGTACAATACGAGTAATATCTACTCGATATTGATATTTAGTTTAGAGTTTAGAATTTAGAAGAAAAATGGTCTTTTACATACATAGGTACTTGGACTTTGTACTGGAATTCTCGTTTAAAAATCGAAAATAATACAGATACTTTCAAAATTTTAGGCCAAAATTTCGTTTCTCTAAATTTTTTCGAATATTTTTTGCCATATATTTATGGGCAATGTACATATCAGATCAGTAGGTAGGGTATCTATAAAAATTTGCGATTGTGAGTTTGTAATTTTTTGTCCATTTTTTATCTGTCTAGTTTGAATTGAAAAATCTGGACGATTTTACGAATATTCTCATTTGACAAAGGGCATTTGAGATTATTTTTGCATATTTTGAGTAAGCCTTAAGATTATGTAGGTGTCTAGACTTGTCCTCAGCTGCTGCTGAAGAATTGCTTTATAGACTTTAAATGAATTTGAATTTTGAAAAGTTTTCTTCAAAATGTGCATTCTCAGTTTTCAAGTTTAGTTGTGAAACTCATGAAGGAGTAAAATTTAAGACTTTACTTTTTATATTTATGTACTACCTACCTACTTCAACCAGTACTTATTATGTATTATACAAGCAGGGTAATATGCTGGTTTACTTACAAATTTAGATATATAAAACACCTCAAGTTTCAAGTCAAAGTCAACTTTGAGATATTTTCATATCTACTAGTAACTAGCAAGGTTCTCCTATTCATATTTATTTCAATTCATTTCATTTCATTCATTTCATAAGTTTTGCTCAGACCCAGACTTGACTTGGGCCTCGACTCATTCGAAATTTTAAGATCTTTCCAATAAAAAAGTTTCCTCACTTTTAAAACCTCTCAGGTCTCAGAAAAGTCAGACAAGAAAAGAAAGGACAGGTCTCAATTTACATAATGAACTGCTCCAATTCATTTACTGATATTACTTATTACTTATTAGTAATAGTATAGTATGCCAATACCTTATTAATATTAGGTATACCTACATACATACTTCGTTAATAAAAAATATTTTATGCTTTTAATTCTGATCACAAAGTTAATTTATTAGACCCCCATTCAGGAAATTCGATTGAATTAATACAAAAATACTTGCATCAAATGTCATATAAATATAACAAAGTAAGTATGTTTGGGATCCCTCGTGTTTTTTTATAAAAATCAGACCTCAAGATTTTAAACCTGATCGATTTTTAAACTTCAAATAATTTCTATTTGACCATTAATGACCAATATTTTGAAATTGCATAGTTTTATTATAACTTTTCGAGCTTTTGTGATATGTTTCAAGATTTTCTGCCAGTTAAAAGCTAAAGGATTATAATAAGTAATAGATCAGTTCTCTGGAGAAACTCTGGACAAATGTCTTATGGTTTTTTCTAACTCAAGAATTCTTTTATTGTCCTTTCTTTCATTTATACTTTTCTATATAAAAATAGATCTTTTATATCCTCACTATACTTACTTATACTTCCCTTCCCTTTCTTTCATTTTATGCCAATACCTAATAATAACAAATGTTTGTCAAATAAATTTTTCTATTTTATTATTATCCCCAAATACTAGTACCCTACATATTACTAGTACCAATTGATATTTTTGCCTATAAAAATAAGTATAGGTAGGGTACTACATAACTATACGAGTATATTGAGAAATGGACAAAAATCCCAACTCGATTCGACAATTTCCTGTCTTCCTCAAACAAAATCTAACAAAATAGAATTAAGTCAATTATTATTTTGAGAGTACTCCGTATTATTAAAGTTTAATAAAAATGGATTATTTCATAAAAAAATGACTAAAAGGACAGTAATTGTACTACGAGTACTCTAGTACTAGATTAATATAAAGATTTGCTTTATTACTTCCAATAAAAATAAAAAGCTTCAACTAATCTTAAGATAATGTAATTTTACGAGGCTGAAGATTATTTTAGGAAATAACTGTCAAACTACTGCTTCAAATTGATCAAGTACTTGTACGAGTAGATCAAAATTATTTTTAGAGATATTTTTTGAACTTTTAAGTAAACATTTCTGGGTTAAAGTTGGAGGAAATGTAATCTAACTTTCAAGAAATTTTCAATCGTTCAATCCTTAATCGGGTCTCAATTCTCAAAAATTGGTCAAAACTGATTTTATACCTAGGGATTTTATACCTATCAGTACCCTACATGTTTCAATGCATATTGAAAGTAGAAAATTAAAAAAAAATCAACAAATTCTCAACATAATGCAAAAAATTTCTCTACTATCTTAGATTTTGATATAAATCGATCGTTAAGTGCTTTAAAACAGATTGCGGATCTAAACTAAGGATAAGTAATTTTTTGACATTTTTCTTTGGACAATGTGATAAATTCCTAACAAAAAAGTGACAAAACTGCAACTTCAATTGATATTCATTAAATTTAATATTATTTTTTCCTTTGTCACTTTTTTTTACATTTACAGATACTACTACACACCACACTACACTACTAGTGTTACGAGTACTAGTCAATTTAATTGACTTTTTTGAATCTCAAATTCACTTACATTTCCGTCTAATTCTAAATCTCACTTTGACGGGAAAAATTTCTCCTATTAAAATAATGTCCAAATTTTGAATTGAATTTCTCCATCTAATTTTCTACTACTACTAAAACTACTACTGAAGTAGCAACATGTACTTATACAGATTGATATGGGAAATATTCTCATTTATTTATCCCTTGTTACAAAGTATATAAAGTTTCTATCCATACTTACACACAGTAGGGTACTATTATTTATATCAAGCATTTATACATATAGGTTCGAAAATAGTTTTTGTGTATTAAACATTGCAATTTAGAATCAGTTTGCATGTCAGTACCCCATTGTTTTAACTGAAAAGTCATTTCATACGTTTACTTTCACTATTCTTTTCCAGACGATTTTTTTCATTTTTATCTATCCAATTGTTAAACAAGTAAAGGTATACTCGAGTCAATAAACCATAAAATACCTAAGCAATTTTTTTGATAAAAAATGGAAATTCATAGTTTTAGAATCTAGGGTTTTTAATGCAAAAACCCTGATTTTTCTAAAGACAATTTGACTAAAATTTTTGACATTTTGAAGTAAAATTTTGAGTGCCGTCCAACCTTAAATAAGTATATGTATACCTATCAGTAGTTTAAAAATTTTCAAGAAAATTGGATTGGTCTTTAGAAGACTAGTAAAAGTACAAAATTGGAGATCCTTGTTGATAAAATCCAAAAATAATTCCTCAAACTAGGATTCTTAAATTTTTTGAACCAAAATCTTATTTGAAAACAGGTTAATTTTAAATTTTTGACCCAGGAATCACTTTACTCGGACTTTCAGTACAAGTATATGAACCGGATAAGTGAAGGATTTAAAAAAAGAAATTCTTTCTCCGTGTATTCAAACAATTTTGAACAAAACCTGCTCAAAAATAGATACACCTATATAGTATAGATACTAGAGATATTACAAGTATGTATAACTTTTTATGTAGGATATTATCCAAGTAGTTGTTGAAAAGAATTGCAAAATCTTTAGTGAAATTCGAATTGACTTGAAGAAGTGAAACTGAACCTGAAGAGTCAAGAGAAGGGTTATAAGCTGGGATGATCTTCTAAAGAATTTTATTGTTTTTATTTTCTTTTCAATAGTTTACCCGTTTCTAAATTCTAAATTCGATACAAGAAATATCAGCATTGCCTATACTATATAGTAGGTATAAGATCTTTGAAATTTTCAAAAAAGTTGTCTTTTTGTTTCTCGATTTTTTGGTGTTATAAGCTCTCGAAAAGTTGCTTTCTTTTATCTTCCCAGAAAATTCTTTGACTTTTGAGAAGAAAGGGCAAATTCCAAATTCCTTTTTATCAGTTTACACTTGAAAGTATTTATTTTTAACTTTAACTTGATAGGGTATGTATACTTGGGCAAAATTAATTGGAGACAGTCCGCCTTTTGAATTTGAAAATATAGCAGACCTTTCAAGTCTCACATTCCCCAAAAAAAGGCAAAACTGTCTCCAATCAATTTTGCCCAAGTTTATAGGTACAATATTTTAGATAAATATCAAACAATCCTTAGCCGTATTATTTGCTCTACTACTGATATTATATGTACATAAATATAAATCTCTTTGTTCAAATAATTCTCTAAAACGACCATATTTAAAGCCTATTAAACTAATAGCAAAACTTTACTGTTTATGCATTACATACAAATATCTGAACATCTTATAGATTTCACTCTGAATTGAAATATTCTAAAAAAAGTTCAAATAAAATTTAGTTTATAGTGGCAATAATTGTAACTTGACTGACATGAATGTTCTAGAATAAGAATTTTTCAACATTTACAAGTATCTATCAGAAGTACCTACCATTGTATTAGCTGTGAATTATATTAGAATTTGTAATTTTAATTTAGCTAGAAAAAGATTAGAGAAGCTATTAGCCAAATGAAAAATTTTTTGAGAACATGTCTTTTCTCCCTTAATTCTAATTGACAAGTTCATATAAAAAGTTGGAAAATGGATTTCAAAATTTCTTAACTTACACTTTCTATTACTAAAGATAAGTAGGAGTAGGTAGTAGGTAGTTTCTAGTAGGTATGTGTAAAGTTCTACATTTTGAACGATTTTAAAACACTTTTTTTGTGTGAGGAGAAAGATAGACAAACCCTTGAGAAATGACGTCTTTTATCCAGAATTATTTGGCCAAATCGGTTGAATGAGAAAAAAAGTAAATGGAAAGTTGAATAAGCTTTCATTTCTGACTGATCCTTTCTCAACTCAGACTCAAGTCGGTTTTGAAATTTTTTGACAGGCCAATATAGAATACCTATCTATAATACTATTCTCAAATTTTTGAGCTTTACACTTTACATTATACAAAGACTTCATAAGGGACTGACTAGAAAAATTCAAAAATGCTAAGCAAGCAGGACAAGTTAAGTTTAGATATTCTGTATTTAAGAAAAAATTATCCAAAATTTAAAATTTTGAAAAAGTTTACCTTCTAGATATGTAACTGATGTGTATAACAGACCCGGTCTAATACAGACTGGTTCAATACCTACTTGTCCAAATAAATACACAGGTCCAAATTATAAATACTGTTAAGATTAGCCCAAAATATACATTTTGGAATCTGTCTCACAATTTTCTTAATATTTTGCAGCTTTTGACGGATAAAGTACCCTACTCTAGAAGCAAAAATAGGTGCAAATATCAGCACCTACTCCATATTAGAAAAAATTTCGGGTTCTAGGGTATTTTTTTCTATTTACACTACCTAATGCCTAGGTAGTTATATTTATAGTGTGAAATAGATTTCAAATTTTATATTTTGGGCTAATTCTATACTGTAGTAGGATTTACGCTATTTGGACAAGTCAGTTTGGTACCGTTTAACTGGTAGTACAGCTAAAAATTAGTTTTTATTTAAAAAATGGTTTTGACAATAATGTATTTGGTAAAAAGTCCAAATTTTATATTTAGTAAAAAGCTCGTAAAAGGTGAGAAGAGAACTCGAGAGATTTCCTGTCCTTTACTCATACATACATATATATACGAGATCCTTTTTTAAAAGTTTAACTTGTCCACACAATGTCTGACTTCTCAGTCTACTAAAAATAAGATTATGGTTCAGTTCACTTGACCAATTTTTCAATACTTTCCTCTACTACCTAATAATACCTACTACTTTAACTTAGGTATTACTTTTAGCAAGTTTTTTTTTACTTGCTTTAGATCCCTACTAATATATTGAACTTTGAGTTTTGTGTTGCAAAGATCGATAAACCGCAAATTAACTTTAAGTTGACAAAACAAATCCATTATCTCTGAAGAAAAAAGTTGGAATTTTTTTAACTAAATTGTATTTACCAACTATTAGTAGGGTACTATGTACCCTACTATGTACTAGTACTTACTTTGTATATCAGTATTACCTACTAGTTGAATGTCCCAACTTTTTACAAATTGCTGGTACATATCAGTAGTACTGTAGACTGTAGTACTGTATTATTAAACTATATTGGGGTTTATGAAATGGATAAATAAGATGAGATATCCGGTGCAGCTTTTGCATGACACTTTGTGTTAGTTTGCATGAATAAACTAAAAAGTATTGATCATTTAGCTATATATTTTTTTGCTTAAAAAAAACTTTTTATATCTTGACTTGATATGTTTAGTTTTATCGTACTGCTGATATACTACAAGTACCATAGTAGTGTGTATTTAGGTCGGGTTTTGAACAAAGGAGGAGTTGAAAGTTTTCCTTTTTTTGTGGGATATTTTTATGCTTCACATCATATCAGTTTCCTTAAACTATATTTCATCTACATATCGGTGGGTTTTAGTCAGCCATATGAACCATATTGTGTCCCGAACCCTCTCTTACATAAATATTCGAATAAAAACTTTTTTGCCATCAAAAATCAATCTTAAAATTCCAAATTCTAGACTCTAGATTTCAAGAGTCTAGATTCAGTTTCAAACAAAAATATTTTTAAAATATTTAGAATAACAACTCGAATATAAAAAACATGTAGGCATTCTACATAATTTTCTAAATTTTTGAAAATTTTTGCATAAAAGTCGAATTTTTTTCAATATTTCTACTCTTCTAAAAAGATTTGATTTTGATTTTTGACGATATTATCATTTGAAAACTAACCAGTATAACATGACAGATTCGACAGTATATTTGGTATATTTATATCGAAAAAAGATGACTTTTTTATAAGGTACGAGTAGAGCTATTACTTGGGTTGGGACCTGGGGATACGTATATGTATATAAAGGAGATATAAAAAGGGTTTCATCCAAAAAGCCAAAAATTATGGAATAATAAAATAAAAATGGTGAGTAAAAATACTACATGTTTAGGGTTCAAAATCCCAAAAAATCCCAAAAAAGAGAAAACTTTATGGTCGATGAAAGTTTATAGAAAATAGAATTGAAATTCAATTTTACTGAAAGTAAAGTGATTATTTTGCAATTTAATAAATCAAATCTTGTACTTTACACCATTATTTCGATACAATGTGATGTAAAAAGAGTGTTAAAAAAAGTATAAAAGGGTTCGTGTTAAAAGCTCTTGTAATCTGTATTTCTCATAAAAATTGTTTCTGGTGCTATAAATTTTTTTATATTTCAGTTCACGTTCCTCAATCTTGTGAGGCGAATATCAAAAATCAAAAAAATATCAAAACCCGAATCAAACAAATGCATTTTTCAAATTAGATCTTTAATATTATCTAAACCTATCATATGACCTTAAAAATTAATGCTTTTTAACAAATAGCAAATCATAAACTGGTTATTTGATACCCTACTTAAATAATCAACATTTCTAGCTCTCTTATTACTCTTGGGATTAGGTGTTTTCTAAAAAAAGTTATGAAATTTCCCGAATTACACTATATAGATCAATTAATTAGATTTTTAAGTAAAAAATATTTTTTCAAGGGGTCAGATTAGCCGATTACTGATATTGATTACCAAAATGTCAAGGTTTTTTTCAAAAAAGTTTTCAATGTCATTTTGAACTGATATCAAATACCGAAGTGCTTATCCCATTGAAATTTCTTATGGAATATTACCCGTCAGTCTGGACAAAAACCATGGTATTTCAAGACAAAATCTGACAAAAAACGTGATTTTTCTAATGATAAGTATAAAGGTACCCTACCTATCCTTTGCACAATATTACATACAGAAAGATTCTTGTTAGATTCAAATAACAATCCTTTGAACTTACTTTGAACGAGTAGGGTACTTATATAAGAGGATAAAATTGAACATGTGTCATTTAAATAGGCTTTACATTCCAGGGTAATTAAGAAGTAACAAGTTGACAACTTCTCTGAATAAATCTTAATTCAAACATTCTCATTCTAATTTCCATATGTCCATCATATCACTTAAGCAAATTAAACCTACTCTATCTATCTGTACTATATCTTTGCCGATACTAGAAATCTTAAAAGGTTTTGTAGTAATACAGAATATACATAAAATGCATTTTGTTAGATATTAGATGCTTAAGTATGCACATAACTTACTACAGAAAGAAGGGTAGAGAAATGTTAGTGATGTTAAGTACTACTTACTTGCTTGAGATACCCCATAGGACGAGTAGATAGTGCATATAAATATCATGAAAAAAATGCATTTTATTCTCAAATCTCCACCCATTTCGAGGACAAGGATAATGTCAATGCATCTTATGACTCAAGTAAAAGTATGCCTAGCTAAGAATATACGTATATAAGTATAATATAAGAGGCACATAAAGAAAGTTAAATTTAATCCTATTGTGCACAAAGACATTAAATTGACACGAAAAGAAATAAAGAGACTCTTAACACCTTACTCGATGCTTTTTCAAATCTGTCATATTCATCTCAAGAGCCCTGTACTTAACAGCATTTTATATCTTTTCCCAGAGAACTATTATCTATGATAGATACTACCTTATGAAATTCATCAGATCAGGGACATTTGATCGAATAGGAAATATTGTCAAAAGTCAAAATTAAAAATTCCGCAAAATTTCTTTTGGGAATCAAGATCAGCAAAAATTCTGACTTGTCAGCAAATTTTCAATTCAAATCCTTGCCTGATTTACTAAACATAATTTTGCATTAGATACCTTACATACTCTGTAATACGAGTATACAATCTGTAATACAATACGTAGCCCTAATTCAACTTCAAACTATATATACAAGGACAAAATTGAAGATACATGCTTGTAAAAAAAACCAAAATTGGCTTAAAATCGACTTCTGAAATATGAAATTTTTGGAATATTTTGGATTTTTTTTAAATTTTATATTGTACTAGTAGATATCTCTATAATTTTTTAGGTAAATTATGTACTTTTTTGATTTTGAAATTTTGTAATTTTGATAAAATTTGAATTCAAATTGCTGATAGAAAAATTCTTAGATGTATGTTAGCTCTATTTGTATAATCTTACTAGGAGCATTAGATGATATTTTATAAGATTTATTCTTATTTCTAAACAAATTCACATACATACCTAAAAGTCTAAGGATAAGTGTAAAAATACAAAAGTACAAATACACTTCAAATAACTTCACTTCAAATGCATTTACGAGTATACTGTGCTTGTTATGTATGTTTTTTTTAGAAAAATAAGGAAAAACCAAAAAGGATCATTTTTCATTTGTTTATGATTACATCTGGAAGTGAGAGGTGTACATTTATTCTTAATGTTCTCGGGAACACTATTAGCAAAATGTCTTAAGATTACATACTTACCTACATACATATATATGTAGGGTACATACTTTATTGTACTACTAATACTCTTGGTATGAAACAAAGTACTTGTGTCTACATTTTAAATGGATGTTAATTTAAATTCACCAGTGAGAAGCATACAGATTACTTCACATTTATTTATTTGCTTTGTAAGGGAAAAGTATAAAGTTCAAACCAGAAGAATCTAAAATGAAATAAAGGTATTCATTAGTCATTAAAAAACCAATATTGGTAGGTACATATTCACAAACCTAGCATAGTAGATAAGTACTCTCTTACTTAAATTAATGATTAGTTAGGTTGAGAAAACAAAATTTTTACACAATTTACAATCAAAAGAATAAAGTTTAAATATCTAAAATTTAAAATACTTTTTATTTTAGATTTTAGAAACTAGAGATATATTGACATTTAACACGTTCCACATCCACAAGGCTTGCTTATCCTTGGATTTTGATAAAATTCTAAAAACTTTGATTCCTTAAAACGTTCTATTAGGCTTAGATTTTGAGAAATGCATAGATTAATTGACCTTTAACACATTCCACAAAGCTTAGATTAAGAAAAGACATAGTGAAAGTGGGCATGTTTTGGCAGAAAGAAATTCGAAATTCAAAATTTGACAGAAATTCAAAAGACTTTTGCGTTTGGGACTTTCCTTGCTTTCATAAAAATTTGATGTCATCGCTAAATTTGAGGTCAAAGGTCGCACATTTCGATTGTTTTCGATTGTAGATTTTAGCAAACCCTTAAGACTAATTACATAGAAATGCTCCTTTGAATAAGGTTATCATTACAAAATGGTTGGCTTGTAGTGATGTCCCCAAATAGTTCATATTCATAAGTATTTTAATAAAAAATGTCAAATTTTTTTTCATCAAATGTTTTCAGTTTTTTTTTATATTTTGAATCCAACTTATATTTTAAAGAATGAAATTTTGCAAATCTTACATAAGGAGTTCGGAACTGTTTTTCCTTATTTTTTTCAATTTTTTAGATCTTTCAAAATGAGATATAGAAAACTCTAGACCCAAAATCAAGCCTACTTGCTTCTACAATAGAATAAGGCCCCTTTTCTGATATCTTCGTCCTACAACTTAAATTTTTTTAAACCTAAATTCATTATTTAATCAACAACCAAACACTTGGATACTTTCAGAACATTTAGAAAACATATTATGTATAAGCAAAGCATACACCCATATAATAATCAAATTCCTTGTTCTAAAATAATAATAAGGATCATGTCGAATGAACTTGAAATCTTATCGAAAACCCGAATTTCCAAAGGTAGGTATTTTGTCTGTTTAAATGTTCCAAAGTCAAGTACCAGACCAGATACCATAATATATTATAGGTATTTACATAAGTACCTAGTACAAACTAGAATTTCAAATAGAATTAGTGTGAACTTTGAACAATTTGTTAAACTATGATTATAAAATCATTGAAATTCAGCTCTTGTACCAATTTATCCTATCTTCAATTACAAGCTTTACAATAAACAAATATTTACCTTTCAACTAGTACTAGTACACTAACTAGAAATTGAAGCAGGAGATTTATAGGTAGGGTACTTTAAAGTGAATATTTGAAATTCTATTCCTATTAATAGGTAATAAGGATAGACACAATTTGTTCTTTTCGAATTTTACCTATTTTAAGTAGGGTACTAAAATATCAATTTGATACTAAAATTCTCTAGGTCTATTTTTAAATTTCAAGGTAGGGTATTGAAAAGGGTTATAAATTTTAATCGAATTGCTAAATATGTATAGTATACTCTACGTATTACAAAATAAATTTTGGACAGAAAACCGCAGGATCGAATAGAATTTAGAACTAAAAATAGGCACAGAAGATCTGATGTATACATACTAGAATTTAGAATCATTTATTCTATTAAGGAAAGTGGAAAAACAATACAATGAAATATTCATTATCTCAAAAAAACCGAATTTCGAATACACAAAATCGAAATTGATATTTTATCCTCTACTGATCTAGATACTCTTTAGTATAGGAGGATATTATTATAATCTACTAAGGACTATAGATATAATCATTAATATATTTAAGTACCAGTAGAAATAGTCAATTTAATATTTTGAGCTAGACAAAAAAAAGTCTTTCAAGTCTATCCAGTACTCATAAAATTAATGAAATTCAAAGTATCTATTCTGTAGTATTATAACTATTACATTAAAGGCATATGCTTTATACATAGTTGGACAAAAAAAAGTCTTCAATTTAATGATCATGGTTTCGTGGACAGTCAAAGTCAAAAAATGTCACCCAGCAGATCTTGATCCATCTCATAAAAGTAAGAGATATAGGGGAGAAATAAAGTCAAATATCAAGTACAGTATATGCTCGAGTTTTCTAAAATCCTTAAAAAAACCTTGAAATATCGGATTTTTAGGTTTTTAAAAGTTACTACAAAGTTACAATACCCTATATATGTACTGTATAGAGTATACATAGTATTTGGGCAAAAATATATTTTCTTAAAAAAGGCTTTTGATTCAGAGCCTAAAATTTTGAGAATTTTCAAAATCTTTGGCTTATGAATCAAAGTTTAGCTCAAAAATTAGCATTTTGAAATCTTCTAGTTATGTAGGGTACTTAGGGATTGATACTTTCACTAGTAATGAATGCTTTAACTTATACATCAAAAAGACGGGATATATGACCCTTTTTGAAAATTTATGACCTTATTACAGATATTTGAAAAATTTACAAAATCAAAAATCCGGGATTTTCAAAATCCAAAGCGAATTCCGAGACTTTTCAAGTCTAAGGATAGGATAAGCTATAGCTTTTGACATAGACTTTAACTTTGACTGTGCTTTTTGAAAGATTCGTTTTTTTTCTTACAAAAAGTATCTACAAGTAAAAAAAAAAAAAAAGTTAGTTGCGGGTGGCTGTCCGTTTTCATTAATTTGACATGGGACAGAGTCATGGTCTTTTGAGTGTCGATTCTAAATATCCTTTACACTCGACTCTTTACTTTACTTTTTTTTCTAAACTTTTTTCCAACTATCTGACTGGGATCCCCTAATTTAATCTCGACTTTACTCGGCTCGCAAGGCCCACAGTCAATTTGGTTCTGGTTCAAAAAATATCAATGAATCTTAACATTTCGATTTAATGTACTGTACAAGTCACATACGAGTATTCTGATAGTAGATATATGTCTTATAGA
This sequence comes from Nanhermannia cf. coronata Gr-Ori-00579, assembly GCA_034699045.1. NCBI lineage: Eukaryota > Metazoa > Arthropoda > Arachnida > Sarcoptiformes > Nanhermanniidae > Nanhermannia > Nanhermannia cf. coronata Gr-Ori-00579. The sequence continues at coordinate 14,950 of JAQIXA010000807.1, forward strand.
CATTTTGTAATGATTTTTTATTCTCAAGTATGCATGTTCAATGAAATTCAAACTCGTGTTCTTACTAATGAGGTGGTGGGTAAAAATGACAAAAATTATCACATTTTTAATCTCAAATTTGGAGAACTATACCGAGGATTTTGAGACTTTCTGGTCAGCCTGCCAAACAAGTAAAAGTAAATGCATTCGAATTGACCTTTATCTCAACAAGTAACCCTTTATATTTGTAAAAAAAAATTAACATTAATTTAGATCTTAAACTTACAGTTCGTTTGAGCAACCATTACTATAGGCATAAGTAGCTATTTCTAAAATTTTGTAAAAATATGGATATGAAACTATCCACCTATTAAAGTCGATTTTCAAAAAAATTTGAACATTTAAGGCTTTTAAATAACAGATAGTTATTGAGTAATTGATTGTTTTTTATCATTTTGGTAAGAAAATGTGTTTTTACATAAGGATATGGTTACTTGTTTGTATTTTCATTAATTTTAATTGACAGAAATGCACTTGTCCTGATTCCTAATATAGGATTCAATTGGCTCCGACCGACTACATAAAAATAATGTTCGCAAAAGTACAAAAAAAAAAACCTTTGAGAACTGGGCCAAAAAGTGAAAAAAAAACCTGAATTTATTGTTCAATCAATACTGGTACAAATCTTAAAGGTTCTCTTGCATTTTACAGGTAGATACTTGTACAATTTAGTGAAACACTTTTATTTAATTAATTTGTCCTTGATAAGATCATCAATTACCAATACCAAGTGTTCAAGGTTTTGATTTGACTCAATCAAAAAAACCTTTCAAAAAAAGCCCACCATCGTGGTTGTTTCACAAAAAGAGTGAATTAGTGAGACTTGAATTTTTGGTTGAATTTCTTACAGATCAAAAGGATCAGATAAGACTTTTGAGAAATTTGACTTTCTTCAACTTTAACTTGGTCCTGGTCTCCTGCTGTATAATCTCTTGTCTGTAGTATTCTTAAAGTAAAAACTTTTCTCAAGTTTAACTTACATGGGAGATTATCTCGCAATCTGGCCCTAATAGAAGTCATACTGTGCAAATGGACTATGGATTCACTTGCTTAAATATAATTTTAACTTACACTTGGTATTACAAGATCATCATACTAACAAGTAAGAGGGTACTTTGGTAAAAAAAATTAAAAATTAAGTAAAAATTTAGGTTCTGTTCTGAGGTCAACGAATTGCACCCAGAATCTCCAAAAATCTCCAAATCCAAAATTTTTTTTTGGAGATTTAAGGAATTAGAGATTTTATGCATTGGAGATTTTGTGCATTGGAGATTTTTTTTTGAGATTTTGGAAATTGCAGATTTTGTGCATTGGAGATTTTGTGCCTTGGAAATTTTTGAAATTGGAAATTTTTTTTGGAGATTTAGGGCCAACACGGAGGTCAACAAGTAGCAAAAAAATTTATTTGACAAAGTTTTAAATCCAATTTCGAAAAACTGTCATTTTTTACGCTTCATTTTACTTCAAAAATATTGGAATTTTCGATCTTTTGAAAACTTGCAAAAAGTGTGTTAAAAGTTCAAAATTTATAGAGATATGTTAATAAAATAGGAATTTTTTACGAAATTTATGAAATGTTACTTGTCTTATGAGATCTTACCTACCGCATTCATGAGCTCAAACTAAATTTTTTCTCCAACTTTTTGAGAATTTCACAGTTCTCTGTCAACTTGTCTTGTCTTATCTATAATAATACCCCTTGTACTTGTACTAATATGTCCCATATGAACATGCAGATAATAAAATTGAATAAATAATATACTTTTCTTAAATTTCTGTTTGCTGTTTTTATTACACGACTATCATCACCATCAAATATAAGCAAACAAACAGGCTTTTACACTCTCACTTTCACAGCTCAGTGTATCTGCATCAGTAGTATAAAAGACAATTTTAAAATTCTCTAAAATTTAATATTTACTCAAGAATAGTACAAGCTACACAAACGTAAACTTTGAAGCTGTGTATTTGTAGATTACATTTTTATTAAATTTCAAAAAAATGCAGATTTTTATAACTTCTACATATTCATAATGTATATTTATTACCCTACTTAAGTTGGGAATTTTACTATTTTTATTTCCTAGATTTAGCTAGCTGTGTGTTTGTATATTTATCAAAATCAGGATTATGTACAGGATCATGCACATTAAAGAGTATTAAGTCTATCATTTTTCAAATATCATTGGATTACATACCCTAAGTACCCTATGTACTTGAAATAGCGATAATTTATAAGGTCCTAAAGATTTTATTGTACCTACTCTACCTATTTATCCCCATTTGATTCTAAGACTGAATTAGGGACTAATTAGGGACTAATAGACTTAAAAAATTAATACTAGTCAAGTTACGGATATAATTGATAGCTAGAAGGCTATTTTCCTAATAATAACGAAAGCTGATTTTTTGATAATTAGAATTGACTGCAGGGTACTTTATTCATTATAGTTATTATCGAGTGAGTCTCGTCACTACTAATTTGTTGCATAATATACTGATACTGGATACTGGATAAGAGTAGGTCGAGGTTTTTTGGCCACTTTTTTTCATTACTTTCGCACACTCACTAATTAATTAATTAATCTAATGAAACCACAGGCAGGGTTATAAGACTTGAGACTTGAGATAAGATAATATCTCACATACCTACATTATATAACATGCATACGAGTATAGACCTTGGAAAAGTTTTCTCTTAAAGAAATTACCAACGTCCGAGTCCGAATCTAAAGATTAGTTAAAAGTAGATCTAACAGTAGTGTAGTAGAACTTTCATTATAAATTTCAAGATACCATACTTAAGTATTAATTCTTTACCAATCTACAAAGTAAAAAAAGTAAAGGTTCACTTTTTCGTTAAAAAAAATTCGATATTTTTCTACTTTAAAATAACAAATCTGACGAGAGTTCAAATGATTACTAGTACGATTATAAAGTCAAATTGTGGAAAATTAGGCTAAAATCTCTTTTTTAATTTTTTTAGGTGCAAAACATTGTTGTATTCGTCAATATCCAAAAACTCAATTTTAGTGTCCAAAAATCCTCAATTAACCATATTCAAATCAATTCAATCTAAGATTAAAACAGATACCTACATATTTAGCTAATTCAAAATCTTATTTGACGACTTTATTATAACTATGTATACCTATACTTTAGTGTACCTAAGTACTACTAGTTTGAAAATTTCTTATCTGACTTAAATATCACTTTGTTTGATACAAGTATTTGAATTAAGAATGATGGAGGGAAATCGAAAAGAAAAACTCAATTTGATAAGAGTGGAAAGGCATGTACATCTAGAGGCTAATAAATAAATGGAATTTTCTAATTTCAATCAATACCAGTATTAGTACTAGCAGGATTTGAAACATACTCTTGATTTAAAAATCTTTTTATCCCATTATACTACTTTTTATCCCGTACACATTAACTTCTTGAGAATTTATAGGCTAAATTAACCATCTTTGGAACTCTTTTATAAACTGAAAAATCTGGAAAAGAAAAAAGCTTTTTTTGTTCTAAAAGGTCAGAGTTTGTAATACTGGTATTGGTATATGGGGATTGACCTTTATACAAAAATAAAACCGGATAGCTTTATTAAATTTCATTCTCAAACTTTGCCAACTATAACCATTAGACCATTTAATTTTCAATTAGAGTAGGGAGTAAGGGTACTTGAAAAAACTTGAAATTTTGTAAATAAAATATCTCTTGCCCTTTTTGAGAGCATCTTGACCTACTACGAGTATTGTAGTACCTTACTGAGATTTAAAAAATTATTTCAGAAATTTATTTTTGAAGTCGTCATTCTATATAGTTAAGGACTAGTTCAAGGTATCTATGTTATTTTCTGGCTTGAAATTTTGATTTGAAAGTTATAAGAATTTACCCAAATCCTATAGTTTTAAAATATTCAATAAACTTGTAAGATTTCTTTGAAAGTACTTTTTTTGATACTCGGGCAGACTTTTATAATGTGTTTTATATTGACTGCTAGCTGCTGGAACTTGAGTCTGGAGTGTATTTAAAAGCTGGTTAAATTGAGCCAGTCTGGAGTCTGGAAGACTTTGAAATCATTTAATCCTCACTTTGCCATTTTAAGATGTTTGAGTTTGAGTTGTTCTTTCAAAGATTTAAAATTTGGATTTGGAAATTTATAAGAGAGCAGATGTTTGTCCCTTTTTGAAATAGTTTTAATTTGAGTAAAATCCCAACATTCACAGATTCAAAATTTTACAAGAATAGCTAAAATAGCAAGTAAACATTTTGATATAATCTTGCTAAAATATAAAGGATCTCTTCGGATTCCAGGCCTTTATCATGTTAAACCTTATATAAAGGCCAGAAAGCCCACTATAACCTGAAGATATCCATTAGTGTCTGAATTTTTGCAAAAAAAAAACAAAATTAAAGAACCGTTTTACCAAAAGTTCAAATTTTCAAGGTTCATTTTTCCATCAAAAGATGTATTTTCTTTAGTCATTTATCTTACGGTATCTTACACTAGGCTTTAATCAACTCACTAGAAGTTGATTATTAATTGTGCAAGCAAAGCAATGAAAGCATCACATCTTGCACCATTTTTTGGGTTCATATGTCAATTTTTGGGGTCAAAGGTCAACTCCAGGGTCAAACAGAAATCAAATTCTGAATCTCCGTCATCGATTACCTCATTTTTGATTTTTTTCCCATTTGATTAACATGGGGAACCCTTTAAGAACCCCCTGATCCCAAGGAGTGGGGCAATCCGAAATTTTTTTCGAGCATGCACAACTAGACCCTATGAGGGTCCTTCGTACCAAATTTGGTTAAAATCGGTCAAGTAGTTTTTGAGTTATGCCGGCAACATACATACAGACAGACATACAGACATACAGACATACAGACATACAGACATACAGACATACAGACATACAGACAGACAGACGGACAAAGTGCAAGCAAATTTGAATAGTAAGTGCTCGCTTCGCTCGCACAAAAACACTCGACTTATGTTCCGTTCCTGAAAGTATCCGAACTTTTTATACAAAAATGCAAATTTTAAATGTTAAAACACTGCTCGATTGACCAAGTTTGACAAAAATTTAGCTTTCTTAATTGAGTCTTTGAGATACAATTTTTGAAAAAAGAAAGTTAAGATACTTATCGACTAACTTATATAAGAGATTTTTATGAATCCCTGAATATTTTTGAGTCTTTTCAAGCAAAAAATGACAGATCTTTGCTTAGAAATGTTAGAAAAAACTATTGAAAATGTTGATGATTTCACTTTTTAAGGATAATTTGATATTTTGCAAATATTTTCAAATCGATATTTAAGAGTAGGGGCAGGCAGGCAGGTGTATTTAAGTACTTACTTAAACTTTTGGTAGAAATTAAGCCTTTTAGTATAGGTATAGGGTACAGTATAATACAGTTTATGAAATATGATATAGTAAAGTGGCCTTATGCATAAAATTTTTAATAGTTCTTAATTCCTATATTTTGAACTCGTAAAGATTTATTTCTTTACATACCTATCTAGATACTTATACTTCTACTAATACCAGTACCAGTACCAGTACCCTACATATCTAGATACTTATATTATCCAGTACTAGGGCATTTTATACCTCTCAACTTTTAATACCTGAACTTAAAAAGTTCCAAAAAACTTTCTTGGCTTTGATTTGACTCTTAAAAATTTCAAGGATTCCAGAGATTTTCCAGCTAAAAAAAAATAATAAAAACCATTCAATTCCACATCACTTCATATGATGATGATGTTAAGTATAAATCCTAATGGGTATTTGACAGTTGAGTTGAAAGAAGTGTGGAGAAATCAGTTTTTTTTTAAATTATTAAAATTTTTAGTACAAATTCCATGTGTATGTATACTGTGTACAAATTGAAATTCAAAAGCAAATCCATTAGAATTTTTTGTGGATTAGCTTTGGTGATGGATTTTGAAGTTTTTGTGTAACTTAAAAATCTCAAATAATCCAATTCAAAATTGGGAATTTTGTCTATTTCAACTATGCTAGGCCTAGGACTAATACTAGGAGTACTATGTATAGGATAGACTGGAAAAAATACAAAAGTAGTTTGTTGATGTTGAGTAGGCAAACAGTAGTCTAGAATGAAATAAAATAAAATGAAATGACGTGATGTGTCTGTGGGTGAGTATAAAATGAAAATTTTCAAGTACTTTATTTGACATGCCCTCTCTAATACTCTGTACTGAATCTTCAATCAGGCACACACAATCACTCAAAATTTTGACAAAAAAATCTCAAATATTTCGAATTTCACAATATTTCTATTAAAAAATTTGAAAAAATCTGTATCTAAATGCATAAATATCGATATAGTTTTGAGGACTATCTTTATGAATATCAAAATTGAACTAATTTACCATTAAAATAAATAGCCGACGTCAAAATATGACAATTTTTGCACCTCATAGATTATCGATATATAAGGAAACTACATTCTTAAAATTTCAAAATTACCTCCAAAAATAGATAAATTTCTCACTACATAAAGGGTTTTAAACTATGAGTGTAGTTAAGAAATTAAGACAAATTTTTAAAATTTTGATCGAAATTTGATCAGAAAATTTCTTTTGAATTTACCCAACTTTATAATATGTTAGAAAAGAGAAATTTTTGAAATTTTTGTATTTTTTGATACTTTGGTAATTTGTGATTCAGCTGTGTGTATAAGTATAAGGATATTTCTCAAGTAGATTTTTGGGTGCCTAGCTGGAAGCCCTGTACAATCTACTGTAGACTGGAGTAGCTGGAATTATCCTGGAAAAAATGGGGAAATTTTGCCCAAACTCTTGTTTGTTCTCATTCAAGTCCATTAGATAGTCAAATATAAGTACCTATGGTACATGCATGGGGAAAACAACCTTGTAGACTGTAGTATCTGTACTAGTAGGACTTGTAGACTTTAGAAAAATAATCAACCGAGCCTTTTTTGTTGACCCTAAACAAACCCTGCACAAATTTTACTACTATGTATACATGCAGTTACAAACATACCTAACCTAAATACTGGTATAACCTAGTAAATATCAGTATAAAAAAGGTAAACCCAAATTTTTCAACTCAATATACAAAGTATTAGAAAAAAAATCATAATAAACTGATTGTTTACATTTATGCATTCAAATTCTCTAAGAATTTTAAACATTTTTGTCTAGATCTCGTAATATACTGAATACTGATACTCGTAGATAAGTACTAGATATTAGAATCCTTGAAAATAGGTACTTGTAACTTATTTGAGAATATAAATTGCGAATCATTTAGGTAGATATCCAAAATTTCGATTTTTTTTTATAAAAATTGCAAAATTTCATTCAAATATATAGGGTACTACGAGAATAGCTGAAAAATAGATGAGATTTTCCAAATTATCCAAGCCCATTTTGTAAGTTTGCTTATTTCATTTTTGCTTAAAGGACAAGATACATTTGCTCAATAAAGTGTCGAGTCGTTTTAAGGTCTAAAATAGCTATTTCTATGCTATAATACTCGTATTAGTAGGTTGGGTACTTGTTCTACTTACTCTCGTGATAATAAGCATACGTATTGTATAATAAAAAACATCAGGTTCATTTTGAAAACCTTTTGTAATACTATACTACCGTATTCTATATTAGGTAATATGTACAGTAAGTACTTCTTTTGAATACACAAATGGGGAAGAACAAAACAATGGGCCAACTGAGCCATGTCTAAATGATAACCTTTCCCTACTTCTAAAATAAAAATAAAATAAAAATAGTCCATTGTATTAGTACTATACCATAGCACACATACGAGTATACACCTTCAAAATAGTTCAAAATAAAAAATATTTACTACCATAATACCAAGTAAGGACTTGAATAAATATCCAAATTTCAGGCATTTTTTCCTTACTTTTCCTATACTTTTAAATAGTAGATGAGATGAGGAAATATGGCAAGTACTATCCTATCAGTACTAGTACTCGTATTAGTTTTTTAAGAAAAAGTTAAAAGTCATTTTGGAGGCCTTAAGGCGCTCGCCCATAACTCTTTTCTCATTTCTCGAGATATTTATTTTAATAAAGAGAAAGAAATAAGAAGCACTGAATCATTCATTAGACTACACACACTTTCCTCTACTCTACACTATACTACTCAACTCTGGTTTCTTTTAATAACTTCTTGTTTGAAAAAAATCACTTTTAACCAGTGGGGTAAGCTCAAAATCTTACATTTTTACAAAATAAAAATGGAATAAATATGTCAGAAAATGAAACCTATCAACAAAATGGCCAAAATTTGAAAGGAAAAAGTCCTAATTGGAACATTAAATATTTTCTGACCAGAATTTGATTTTTTACATTTTCCTGACAAGCAATTTGAGCTGTAATTTTGGCTAAAATTTTACAATTTTTGCCTACCATTTGACTCTAGAAGTAAGTTTTTGATCGTTTTTTCTAAAAAAAATTGTCAAAAAATTGAAATTTTTACTTAATTTTTGATGAGAAATGCGAGCTAATTATAGGAATAGTTGGAGCATGGTAAGAACATTACATTCATATTACTTTCTCCAACTTTTATTCTTACAATTCTACACTATTTTATATCTACTATGAGTATTTATACAGATCATTTCCCATACAAGTATGTACATGCTATATGATAGTAGTAGGTACTTTATATGTGTATGAAAGTGTTGGTATGTCCATCAACCATTTCAACTCAAACACCCCAAAAAGAACTAATCTGAAGAAGAAGAAAAAAAACTTGTGTAAAAAAGATAAACCCACCAACTATCCTCTTCTAACTCGAACTTCTCAAAACCACAAAGTCTTTGAAATGAAATTTTGAGATCTACAATACTACAATAGTACAGATACTTACTTAGAGTATAAGTGTATAATAGTACAGATACTCTACTTATAATAAGTGTATAATAGTAGGTTAAACTTTTGCACTATTTCTATTTTTGGCTTGTGATTCTTATGACTTCTTGACAAAGTTTCGACCATAAAATGATAATAATAAAAAATATACTAACTACCTACATATCTACTCACTAGTATAATTGTAATATGAACTAAAAGTTTAAGATAAGTATTCTTGGATTTATTTGGGTCTTATCATTACTACACTATCAGCTACATGTCTTTAAAGAGTTTAAAGAAAGTGCCCATTTGAAGTTTAAAAGACAACAAAATCTGAAATTTTTGAAATTTTTCTATCTATTAAAATACTCTACTAAAAGAGATCAAATTCTTACAAATCTCTAAAAATTGTTTACTTTAGAAGAATAGAGATTTTTGACACCGAATTTGCTAAAATGTTAAAAATTTTGCCAAAATTTCGATGAAAAGTTTTGCGTTTAGGCGGGTGATTCTCTAAATCTAAGTTAATGTTTCAAGTAGGTTCTTACAAGAGTATAAGTGAAATTGCCATCAAAATCAGAAATCTGAAAATCGGAAGTAGATTACCGATCTTGAGATCGAGATTCTTTTCTTCTTTTTTTTTGAGAGATTTTTTTGTGTAAAAAGTGATCTATCTATCTTTATCTATGGCTAAATACCTTTCAGTTTCAAGTGGAAATGATTGTAACATTAATCGATCAATTTACTTATCCTTTCTTCAGATTTCAAGTGCTTTTTTAAAGTCTATCTAAATAAAGTACAGTATAGTATGTATATCTAGTATAGTCTAGTAGTATATTTTAGAGTAGATTGATAAGGAAAATAAAGTGTAAAAGAAAAGTTGAATTAATGACTTTCTCCGAGTCTGACTGACAGAGTTAGTGTTACATACCCTTTGTACTACTTACTATTGAATTAGTAGGTACTTACTACTTGGTATATACTACTATGTAGTACAGATAAGTTGTTGAAGTTGGTATATAACGATTCAAAAGTTCTCAAGTCTAATGTAGTGGAATTCAATTGAGGTTCAACAAAGTTAAAATTTGTCTTTCAAAATTGGCCTAACTTTTACTTTCCACCGTAATAAGAGATAAGTAACCATTCACTTATCTTCTAAATAGTTCAATTCTTCAAAAAAAAAACTTTGCTTGCACTTTGTTTGTCTATAATCTGTCTGTTTATTCGCGGGATAACTCGAAAATCACTGGGCCGATTTTAACCAAACTTTCCACGAAGGATTCTTATAGGGTCTAGTTGTGCCATTTCTATAAAAAAAATTCAGATTACCCCACCTTTTGAGGTACTTTGGACCCTATAAGGTAGGGTACTCGATGTTAATCAAATGGTAAAAAATGGATATTGGGATTTAAATCACTTTGGTGGTAATCGATGGAGGAGATTCCTTTGACCTTCGTTTTACCCGAATCTTGACCTTTGACCTATAAAATGAAGTAATTTGTGATATCTTCAACTCTTTGCTCGTACAAGCACAATTAATAATTAACTAAATAGTAGTTAAATTCTAGATCAGGAGTTTTTTAGTAAGGTTTTGAATAAAAACGTTTCGGAAAAACGGAACTTTTGTCTAAAATGTCAAATTTTAAATCAAAAAATAATTTTAACGGCTAAGGCAAATTTTCAAATTCTGTTTCAAATAGTAGTATTATAGTAAGAATTGTTTCAACAAGTGTAGGATCCTTTATGTCTATCTTCTTACAGTTTCAACTTCAATAGAGGCTATTTTTATTTGAGAAAAGTGAATGGTTACTTGCGCAATAAAATAAAATAAAATCTACAACTATTTCTCGATAAAAAAAAAACTTATATCTTATAACCTAGGTCTATACTTTATTTCATTGTCTAGCCTATTGAGAATAAGGTGAATGGTAATTTACTTTTGAATTTTTTAAATCAATGTTCACCGTCACCTTTTATTACAAATTGTCATAAATTACCCACACTTTATACCTTACCAGATATTACAATAGAAACTTTTTTATACTACTACTACTACTGAGATATCAGTAGTACAGTATAGTAGGTACAAGTTAGTATACTCGTATAGGTAAAAGTTTTTGAAAAATTGAAAAAAGTGTGCTCTCTACTTATCCATAGATCCGCCCATAAGAATTCACTTTTATTTATTTCATTCTCAAACTCAGGACTCAAAAGTCTCAAATTTCAACAATTTCAACAATTTGGGTTTACTACAGAAACAGATACTACTACGGATACATATGGATATGTAGGTATATGGCATGACTATGAAGCTAAAAATATATTTTAGAAAAAAAAATCCAAATGCTGAAAGGGATTTCAGTGGGTTTGTGGGTGTATTCTGAGGACATCAGTCATGATCAGGATTTTGAAAGATACAAATATCGCAAAAACTTTTGCTTCTTCTCTATCTCTCTCTCTCTCACTCTAAATTTGTTTATTTTGACATTCTGAATCAGACCTAGAAAATTTGATCTTTTCTAGACTATAAAAGTACTATGTAAGAATCCTATTTATTTCAGCTAACTAACCGAGAAATTTCTCATTTAAGATGGATTAAGGCAGATAATGGATATAAATATGAAACATTTTGTCAACTCTTTTTATAAGACCTAGTTATTCTACTACATACCAGTGACAGTATATGATAAAATGCTCTTTAGATTACGTACAAAGAGAACTTTTTAACATTTTAATGGTAATTCACTTATGAAATGAAGGCAAAATTTTCTTTGAATTTTGATAAAAATTTATATTTTTAGGAAGGGCTGCTTATTTAAGAATTAAGTTGAATTTCATCCCTATTTTGGTTGAATTTACCCATATATTTTGGTCTAACTTTACTCCTGCATAACTCAAATAGAATTTTTTTTTAAATTTGGGTCAATTTCATACATTTGTGAAGTTAGTCCAAAAATTTAGGAGTAAATTCAACCAAAATAAGGATGAGATTAAACCTTATTTAAGAGATTTTTGAGATTATTTGCATTCTAAGTAAATGGCCATAAATTGCAAAAAAAAATCCAAAGAATTTAAGGGTTGAGTCTTTGGCTGACATTTGATTTGCTTTTTTCTGATTCGAAATGACATTTATTTGGATATAATGAGAAAATAATTGGCCACTTATCCTTTAACAATGCTCATGTACAGTAGTAATAAATGATCATTTCATTTTTCTCTCAAAAAAATTTTTTACGACTAGTAGTAGTATTATGCAATGCAATTGCATTGCAGCTGCCTTTTTATTGTAAATTTTCGGGGGGAGATTTTGAGCTATTTTTGGAAATTATCCAATTGGAATGAATTTCTATTGAGAAATCGTCTCTTTCTCAATAGCCTTTCAAATACGATTTTACTACCACTGAACTGATATGTTATGGATATGACTATGATATGAATCTCTATTACTATACTATACTGGTACTGGATAGATTATATCTATCGAGAAATCCGTATAATCTGATATTTTTTGGCCAAAAGGCCCAAAAAAACAGATCCCAGACCATCAGAACAGAAAAAACCCGGACATGTCTAAAAGTAATAATAATAATAGTCAAGTTAAGACTTTCCTTATGTCTCACGAATGATAAATAAACCAAAATAAAATAATCAAAAAAAAAATTATGTTGGTAGGCATATTTCATGCAAATACTGGCATATACCTAATTCGCTCTATTCTCTATCTATCTTTGATATTTTTTTCAAATTCCGGACTAAAATTCAATTGATAATTGAATGGAATCTATTAAGGATTTTGTAAAATTTCAATTTCACAAAAAATAAAATTTTCGGATCATCTATTATCTTATTACATAAATTTGACAAATTTTAGTCGAAATTTTTGTCATATAACCTCAAAAGTTTCATTTTTTTTATTTAGATTATTTTAGGATATTTCGTGTTTTGATGAGTAGTGAGTAGTGACCCATCATTTATCGACCATTTTATGACAATATTTATTAAACAAAAAATGATTAATTGCTTTTTTATAAAAATCTTTGGGAAAAAAATCTCAGGATTTGTGATAACGATTGATAAAGGACCTTGGCTTGGGTGAAAGAATATTTCGACCAAAATCTAGGGTATCATTATGCTAGGGTATCCTATCCTATGGTATCAGTATCACCTTTGGAAATAATCCTAAAATTTGTTTATTTTGAACTTTATCTCGGAGGCTTTTTCAAATGAGTAATGAATTTTGCTAGCTTTATTTTATTTATAGGTGATTTATGATGTGACATTTATTTTTGCTTCAAAACTTTATGGTTGATTGCGATATAATGTACAGCACAGGGTTATTTATCTAGTTCAAATTCTGTTGTTTTAGCCCTTATATCCTTAGTCCTTAGCATTAGTTTATGGATCATTTACAATCATCAAATATAGGTACTAACTACTGATAGAACTCAAAACCTGAATATCAAATGAATACAAGAGCCGCCTAATTAAAGCTGAAATTTTAGACGAAATTTTAGAAAAGTGTAAATAGGCTAAAATTTCTAATGATTTTATGCCTATCGAAGTAACTTGGTTTATAAAAGAACAATATTTTGGCCAAAATTTAGCAAATCGGTACAGAATTTCAAAAAATTTTGAAAAAAATTGACCCAAAAGTCCCTATTCCATAGAGAGTCAGAGAGAATTAGAAAAAAAATTAAGACCAAAGATTTTATGAGGTTTTTGGGCTTTCATGTTAAAATTATGAATCTATTTTGACTATGTCCAAATTCAAATAACTTGAAAGCAATTTGGTCGATGAAACAGTTATTATTCCAACAAATTAGAAGAATTTTAATAAGGAAGGATATCTTGGGATTTTTCTAGCCTTTATATGAGATTTAATATGGCAAAGGCCTGAAAGCCAGAGATCCTTTAAGAATTCTAGAAACTAAATCAAACTCGAGACTGGATTAATCAAATACAGTTTATATTGGTAAAGACCCAAGTTTAAATTTTCAAGTAAGTACTAGGATACTTTTTATATCTTATTTAATTACCTAGTTAGTTTGATAATTTTACAAAACCCAGAAATTATAAGTAGGGTACTACGAGTAATAGTGTAAGCCTGTTGGTCTAATAACTAATATCTAATTATTATTTTCCTAAGCCTCTAAGGGATTGGATAGTTGCACTTGAGATTGTAATTGGAAAACCCTTATTATTACATCTACATCTACAAGACAATGATCATTAAACTGAAAAATGAGACCCTTGATGATCATTTAAACTTATCTGCAAATATTTCTTGAAAACCATCCTCAGATTTTTTAACACTACTTTTTAATATAAATAGGATGATACCCAAGTACCCTACTATTCTATCTTTCATTTAATCGAATGAAAAATTGAACAAATGCAATTTTGTCTCAAATTTTGGTTCAAAATCCTGAAATTTTGAACACAATTATTCAAACTTTCTATATCTTTTGTCAAGAAATACTTGTTAACTACCTAAAACATTGAATTCTTAATGAAATATTTGTCAGAATTCAGTTTTTTTCCAAATTTTGGTCAAAAATGGGTATTTTTGGAATATAAAATTTGAGCTTGTAAATTTTTCAAATCTATATTTTATATCCAGTTGTCTTTTTGTCATCTATAATTTCGCATTTTGTAATTTAAGTTAATTTCATTTTCATTTTCAATTTCAATTTCAATTTTTTTGAAACCCTCTGTTTTCGGATTAAACAGTTGTTGACCTAAAATTTATTTAAGAATATCTTGGGTATCTTTATAGATAGATAGGTATAAAAATTTTGAGGCCAAAGGGACTCTTTCAGTCGAAATCAGCATCCAAAAAGCTAATTTCAATCAACTTTTCCGAAACTATCCAAGTCCTAAGAATATGGTATTTTGGCTAATTTTTGTATTTGACAGAATGTCAGTATACCAAATGATCTAAAATGAATTTTTCATCTGCTAAACTCTGCAGTAAATGGTCGTAAAGATAAGAGAACTAATTGGCAATGAAGGAATTCACTCAACTCTTCTCTTTTTTTAAGTTTTTTTCTCGAAAAAAAAGTTTTATATAGGTAGATAGATACCTATAATAGAAAAAAGTGATTAGTCCTTTGTGTTTTGGGTAGCAAAATTGAAAGAAAAAACTCATCAAAAACATAGGTTTTTTGAATGCATTATTTAACTATTTAGATTTATTGGTGTAATTTAATGAAACTATTAAAATTTACACCTGCTATTTAATATTAATAAGCTCTGCATTACCTACATGCTAATACTAACATAAGTAAATATATTTAACTACCTATGTGATAAAAGCTTAAATTTTAGTAGACTCATTATCTTTTGTTGGCGAAATTAAAACGGATATTTTGCATACTCATAAAGTGTTTATGAATATTTAAAAAGATGCAAATGACATGAACTTATCTTATGAAAATTATTTTAAATTTTAAGTACCTTATCCTACTCATTTCCTAAGCATTATAACCTTAAATTATCGAAAAAATGGGCCGATAAGAATCTTGAATCTAATTGAAGAAAAAGAGATAATTTTAATCAAAAGACTCAAAAATGAATTTTTTAAATGAATTAGCAGTATTTATTATGTAGGTCAATTTGTTTTCAAAAAGCTTCAAAAAAGCTAAGTTTCAAAGTATTTTTGAGATTTTGCAAAATTTCTGCTTTAAAAATTTCTGATTTTGGTCAAATAGGTGCTTAACTAGGGGTTGAATAATTTCAAAAATAGCTTGATTCGGTTACTATTAAACTAGAATTGGACATCAAAATACTTTTACAATTATAACAATCAAGGTTTTGCATTAGAGCTTTTTATTTGATTTTAAAAATCATGGTATTTACCTACCCAAAATCTAAAATATTATTTTGAAAAGGTAAAGTATAGAGTATAGGTGTAGAGTATAGGTATATACCTATATTATACTCGTATTACTTTACTCATTTATTGCTTTATTGATTTTAAGCTAGCCAGTGTTCATCAAAGTATCTACTTAAAGAAGAAACACAATTTTTGAGCTATAAAGCTCTTAATTGGCTTTCAAAATGATTTGAAATTTTGAAATTTTCAAAATTAAGAATTTCAAAGTACCCTACCCTATACCTATCTATTTCTGAGATTTTGCAAAAAAATTCTACTTTAAAATGCACAATTTTGTTTAAATATTGACTCACCACCTGGGGTTTTGAGAATTGAAAAAAGTTTGATTTGAAGGCTTATTATTATGTATCAGAGAACATCTTTTACAGTTTATCCTTTTTTATAGATTTTATTTGATAAAGAACCCTTAATTATTAGGCAAAAATCTCTTTGAAATCTGCGGATAGCATTTGACTTTTCTGCTCCTGATATTTACATTCAAAAATTGTTTTGAAAATATTTCTGAGAAAGTGAAGAACATCATCATATGTTATTACTAACACCCATTAAAATTCTAATTACAAATTTACAAAATGAAGCAAGATTTCAGTGTGCTATTTTAAAGTGTATACTAAATATTAAATTTTACTTTCTCTTACTTTCTCCAGCCTATTGTATCTGTACTAGTATAGGCAGTAGTATAGGGTATAGGGTATTGTGTGTTTTTGAGTATATTTATAAAACAAGTCTTGAATTACTTTCCCCGGCCCCTTGGGGTCATTAAGAAGGACGTCATAAATCATCCATTATATTTATACACGAGGATATTCTCCCTGATAATTCTTCATGAATGGCTTAGCCAGCCTTACTAACTAATAATCATTATACTGATAATATAGGTATCTAAATACGCCAGTATTCAGTATTCAGTATACTTTATCATTATTATCAAAATATAATCAAAATAAATTTGCATATTTCATTTTGCACCGTGTGTAAATAGGCCAGGGTGCAGATTTTACACAATTTATAAAGCCTTATGTTTTCTCATTAGAAGTCCTAGTTAGTTATACAAGGGGTCTTTTGATGATTCTTAGATTTTCTAGTCAGGAGAAAGTCTCTAGTCAGGAAATTTTAAACCTAGATAAGAACCTGTGAAATCGAGGATTTCAAGAAAATTTCAGTCTATCTGAAATAGACATAAGAAGCATTTTCTTAAGATCAGGCATAACATATGAGCAAATAAGCGAGAAATAATTGAAAGTTTCGAGCACTTTTGTTGTTCAAGTTTTCAAGTTCTGGAGCTGAAAATTTATTTTGAGATTTCTTTGGTGTGGTAAACACTTAAGATTAGATTTAGATTTTGTAGATTTTGTAAGATTTAATAAAACTTGTGAAAGTGCTGAAAATACAAAATAATTGTAGAATAATGTAGGTAGGGTACTTGAGTAGCCATCTTTGTAGTTTTCTACCAGTAGGTCACATATTTTAAGATTTTAAAAATATACCTTATACAGATAGTTTTTAGGTCAAAAAATAAGAGTATTTATAATTTGAGGAATGGTGAAATTGAAAAGAGGATTTCCGCATGAATTCGCTATCTTTTGAAGCAAATAAAAAGTTTTAATATCGACTGACATTGACACAATTCCAATTGAAAAATCAACTATTCTGCCCGAGTTTCCTGTCTGTTTTTCCAATTTTTTATAGCTTCGATATAACCTTTCTGGATTTGAGGACATAAATAACTTCTAAGGTTTAGGTGAAAGATTTCATAAAATATTAGTTTTGAGTTTTTTGAAGACTTTTTTTTCTACAATTTTCTCCCTAAAAAAATGTGAAACTTTTCCCATTTATTTCTCTTCTGGGGAGACATTAGCACATTTGCCATTGTCAATGACCAGAAAAACCATCACTATATGCCCCACCCGTGGTTTTATTCGGTGACAATCATGGCCAATAACCATGATGGCCATTTCCACACATTTTTTTGTGTAATTTTAAGTAATTTTTAACACAGCTTTAGCTTGCTTTATCAAAAAATGCATTTTATACATGTCTGAAAATTTTATCGAAAATTCCACAATAAATTCAAGTAGTCTCCCATATCATTATTCAAAAGCAAAATTTTGCCAAAAATTTTCAAAAGTTCCAAAGAAGTTCCAATTCTTCCAAAAAAGAAGAATAAGCAGATAATTTTGAAAAATTTAAAATTCGAGTTTTATGACCAGGATTTAAAATTACTAATTTACCTAAATTTGCATATTATGTATAATTTACATATTTTTTAACGAAATTCGAGCTTTTTTAGATGCAAATACTTTAATTATAAGTATTATAATGATAATTCTCAAAGTTTTCTTTTAAATCGAGAGAAAATACACAAGTTTACAATGGGTAGTAAACTAATTTTTACATTATAGTACTTGAGATTAGTATTTTTATGTAAAAAAGTACTATTAGGTATTATACTAGTACAATTACAATGTGTTGAAATAATTGAACTTGAATTTTAGCTCTACTATACGATTACATTAGAGTGTCTAGTCTCGATATACAGACTTATTTTTAGTAGTCTTTTGTCGTAAGAAAGATGTTAATAGTTAACACTTAATAGTTTTAATGTCCTCAAGTACTTTTAAAATTATATCTGGGTGACCATTAAAAGTTGGGCCCAAAGTGTCCAAAGTGTATAATTTTAGATAGACTTTTTTCTCCTATTCTCGAGTCTTTTAAATGGTACCAGGTTTGCAATAAAGGTCGTTTAAATGAACAAATCGCTCGACACTTTTATTTTATTTTTATCAGCTTCTTATCGACCTTTTCAATTCAAGCAAGCAGTAAGAGCAAGCTACAAAATTATTTCTATAAGTATACCCTGCATAAAGATACATACATATAAAATACAACAAAATGTCAGTCTAGAGTTTTTAAATTACCGGATAAAACCATTAAAATTTCTCAATATTACTCAACAAAAGACATAATAAAAGGCTTTTACAAACATCCTTTTGTTTATTTTAAATTTTATAAAAATACAAAATATGTAGTCAATTTTAGACTTTAGAGTACCTATACCTATATATAAAGAATTTCAATCATAACCTATAATTAGTAATTAGCACTTAAAAATTGGCACAAAAATACAAAAACTCGCAATATTTCATTTCATTAGACTAAAATCATAAATTTTTTGGAAATTCTTTCAAAATTATCGATATTTAATATCAATAGATTGTATTGTAATTAGCATCAAACTT
>JAQIXA010000808.1:0-33942 GCA_034699045.1 Nanhermannia cf. coronata Gr-Ori-00579
ATATCATAATCATAATGTGGTTAAGTAAAAAATTAGTAGTAAAGAGGAACCTGAAGAACTACATAGTAGATCTAGACCTAGACACTGCACTGGTTCTGTTCATACGATAAATGTTATTGTATTATTATTATACCTTTTCCTTTATGAATGATTTAGCATTATAATTAAAACTACTGATATAATTACTAGGTAGTATGTATTAGCAGTACAAGGGACTACTAACTTTTGTAAGTAGCTTATAAGAATAATAAGAAATTACATACACAAGTACATAAATATACAAGATAAGTGAAATAAGAATATTTCGGTTAGGATTAGGATTATTAAGCATGATAGTACGATACATATATTTACTTTACAAAACAAAGATAAGAATCCGATAGATAGTATTGAATTAAGAATAAATGTATGAACAAGGTCTATTCATAGGTGTACTGTATAATAAATACAAATTATGACTAGTGACTAGTACAGAAACAGAATGTAAAAATACTTGATTTGATACGAATACTTATTTATCATACAATCATACTAGTATACAGAATACACACTTACCTAGTATACCTATTACTAGAGTTCAGTTTTATACCTAGAGTTACATACCTAGTATTTATTAATCTGAAATAAAAAAAAGTTTTTTTTAGTAATAAAAGAGGAAATTAAATAATGAAATACAAAACCGAAACTTGGAACGCTATATAAAAGAGTAAGAAATAAAAATGACAAAATTTCACTGATTGTACATAATATATATATATATAATATATCTGTACCTATTTAGTACTGTAGATTCGATAGGTAAGGTAAAGTTAAGGTAAGGTAAGGTAAGAAGTATAAAGTAGGCAGTATTAATAATAATAATTCTAACCACTCTAAACTAAACTCTAGCTACTAAACCATAAGTATTAGCTCTTGGTATTAGTTATCTACATATTGTATTATCTACATATTATACTCAATGTATACTGTCTACTGTCTACAGCCATCAACAGCTAAGCTACTGACAAAAAATATACTCGTACCTACTTACGTATTTTATATTTATAGGATAAGGAATAGGTATATTTTATTTTAACTATTATCATCAGTAATGCTAATGCTAGTATAATATATATGTAATGGCAAGGGATAAACTTTTTTTTATTAAATTCTTTACGATATTTATATTTATCTAGTAGCTAGTGCATTGTACAGTATTCAGTATTCACTTCAATTATACATTTACATAAAATATAATAGTGGTACCTACTGTACAAGTTCTAGTTCTAATACATACACACACAATATGAAAACTCATATTCATATTATTATTCAGTCAGAGTCAGTGAAGAATATTCCATTTTAATAATGCATACACATACATATAGAAGAATAAAACTAAATTTTATCCGCTTATCTTTAGCCCTTTCCTTTCCTTTCCTTCCTTTCCTAGATTACTCCTTAAATATTTTATTCTTTGTGGTGTATTAGAATTAGAATTATTTAAATCGAGTATATTTGCCTGTGCCATATCATGAAATGAACTGTTGTATATAATATGCAAAAACAGATTCTAATTTATTTTCATTCCAGCATTATTTCATTAATAAATAAGTAATTATTTTGATACTACTTGTCTTTAAAATATTAAGGCCAAATAAATGGCTTAATAGTAATAAAATCGTTCATATTTTTACTGAATAATAATATTCTAATAAAATGCCATTAGTTTGGTCTTAAAATTTGTGTTTAATTATTATACTGGTAATGCTTGTACATCTACTACTACAAACTAAGTACCACCTCTAAAGATTTAAGTAACTTCTACTCTATCTGTACCTACACCATTACATTGTTTTGTTTGCATAAGTAAAATATCCAGAAAATATTCGTCATTTCGATATTCGCTCAAAAAATCTAACAAACTTTTTCAAAACTTTCTCTTGTATTCAGTTTTAAGGTGCTTTAAATTTACTAAACGTGAATACACAATTCAATTGAATTACTTCTGTATACCTAATACCTATGCATAATATAATAGTAGCACTATATCTGTAGAAAATAGAGAGAATAAAATTGATTTATTTTTCTATTGATCAAGAATCATGCGTAAATTCTCTTATTAAATTAAGTTTCAATTTAAAGTGACATTAGGTACATTTCTATCTACCTACCACTACCACTGTGTCTACCTACAGTAAACTCCCAGCATAGCAGTAACAGTGTGATGCGGCTATGATTCTGATCTATCTGCTGATTGTCCTATAGCCTATACAGCTGATAACTATAACTCTTACAATTTTCTACCTTATATTACTACTATAATAGTAGTAGGGCACCTACTACCTACTAATTACTAAAAACATACCATGCCTATTGTATTTTCATTTCGCTAACTGATTTTTAGAAATTGAATAAAAGCAAGGTGTGGTGTACAAATCTACAATTAGCATACACATTACTATTACATTACATATAAATTTTAGGGCATTTAATAATAATTAATGGCCTTTCTAACAGCTAAGCTCTAGCTGTTATCTAAAATACCAATAAATCCTTAGAATACATACCTAGTTTTAGTTTTTTCTATGAACCTACCTACTTTAAACTTTGGATTTAATGAAGCTAGGTTATTTTTGCAAAAATGACTATCCTCTGCTTTAGCTTCAATTTTAAAAAAATGTGCTAGAAACTTTTAAACTTAAGTAATCAAAGTAAAATCTTCTGCGAAATGAAATAGATTGAACTTTAAAATTAAAATCTCGAAAATTATGAATTTTAATATACCTACATACCCTAATATAAAAACATATCTAAAAAGGCTTCCTTTCCCCCTGATTTAATAATCGATTCTCTGGGGACTTTCTCCAATCCAAATGTAGATATACCTAATTTACTTTTACTACATAGCTTAGTAAATGAAAAGTACTACTTGCACTAGTACTAAAATAAAAAGTCGAGAAGAAATAGAAAAGTTGCTAATAGTATAGTACTAGTAAGTTGTAAGTTGTAAGGAGAAAGTGAAAACCTACAATTTACAATCTGTAAGTAAGAACGATACGATACATTATTATTTTCTTTGCATTTTGCTAATTTAAATTCTGATCTAATCTAAAGTTTAAAGATTAATAAAATAAGGTTAGTACTTTACCTTAAAGCTTTTAAAAGTACCTTCCTTATTATATTATGAGCTTACTTACAAAACAAAAACTCAAAAGTTAAAAGCATGTTAAAGTTCATTCATTTTTCAATTTTTAATAAATAAATGTACCTAGTTAATATAAAAATACAGAAAATTATTTTAGTTGTCACAAAGTTGTACTAATACCTATTATCAAATAGACATATCAAGTTTAAATCTTGACTATCTGTATAGGCTATTACTGGTAGTGTATGAGTAGAGTACGAGTACCCTTGTTTATATATACTTTTTTTAAGCATTCACAAAACATTTTTCAAAAATGCTTCGTTTAATAGAAATTGGATTTTTTTCAATTTTTCTTGGTTTCTATTCTATATTTTGAATTTTGACTGTACATGTATTACAATAAACTTAAATTCTAGACTTTTTTAGACAATTAAAAATCTTAATAATGCCTTTATTCTGTGTTGTGTTGGGTATGTCAATACTTACTACTTACTGTTAAATATTGACAACTGCTATTTTATATTTTTGTTAAGCTTACGCTTGCAATTCTAAATAAAAGGAAGTTGAATTGTGTAACAACATAAACATATTATGCCTATACAAAATCAGCAGTTAACGCAAAAGCCCCGCTACAAATTAACTTTACATTTTTATCATGTATTCTAGTCTAAATGTACTTATTAAGCCATACTGCTTACTGCATACTTGTATTATGTTTGCTACTTTTAACTTTTTTGTAAATAAAATTAAAAGCCTAATATTAAAGGATAATGGATTCCACGGAATGTGAATACATTTTTTCAAATTGAAATTGGAACATAGTAACGTCTATGACTGAACTCATTGAAACTCCTAATTACTTATTTAATTTAAAATCAATTTAAAACTGTGTAATCAGAATAAAGAGTCCCCCTAACTTAACTTCATTTATATTTATATAAATTGACTCTGCAAGATCAAAATAATAGGCACAGTTTAAAAATAATTTACTAACCATTATAGTATTACAGTATTTTCAAGTCTACCCTAATATGTGCCAAGTTCGTTTGGTCCAAAACTAGGAACAAAGAAAATCGAATGACGGCAGTCAAACAAGTATGGCATAATTACAGATATCATGCCATAAATAACCTTTTCCAATTACCAAGTACTGATAATATCAGCAGCTTAAATGATTAAATTTTAAATTGCAAGAAGAATATCATTCTCATCACAAAAAACTTAACAACATAATCACAATATGGATTGCATAAATTTGCATAAATACGAGTAGATATTAACAATGCAAATATTTTTAGCTTAAAATATTATTAGGTATATGATACCTATTATGATCTGCTGATACTGGATACTGGATGCTATAATGTACCATACCTACAAGTGTGTGTAGTAGTTGTATAAATTGGAATGAGGAACTCGAGTGAGACATGAGATGAAATATCACAACCACAACTGACAACAAAATGACTGCAAATAAAATAACACGAAATAGAACTCAACCAAGAATGCTTAAAAGTCAATTGATAGTTCAATACGCAATATCATAGCTGAAATTTGAAATTGTAATAGGATATTAAATTTTAGTTTGATCAATTTTTACAAATGGAATGGACAAATGAATTTTTTTGAATAAAATGCTATATGCTTAAGCTGAAAGCTTAACTTACATGGTATTTGTTATAGTAAATTATAGAATAGAGGATATTCAATATAGGAATTGATGATTTTGATTAATTACAATAAAAATATCTAACTAGACAAACAGAAAACCTAATCATAATTTTTTTTAAACTCGTATAACTATATATATATACATATTATTTTATATTTTAATGATATGTATTATTAGGTTTTTTAGGTTTTATACATTTACAATTTGTAATTTGTATACATTCTTAAAAAACTAGGAAAATGTGGCGTTAATAGGTTAAATATGGTGGCAAATGATTATCAAATGATATCAATGTACATATAATATAAATAATATTTAACATAATTTAACACTGCAAAACTCAACAAGGATATTGTTATTTCACCTCACTCCAATCCAAATTATTTCCAAATAGTAATTAGCACCTAAATTAAAAGTTTCATTTTGCCAATTTAATTTTTAAATTATTGGTCTGTTAATTTTTTAAATGTTTTGTTAAATAAAATAAATTTTTAATATCCGTATACAACACAATGTAATGTATCCAGTTTAAATAAAACCTATGATCATTTAAAAAATGCTTCATGTATTGAAATTGCATGGTGTAGTAAAATGATAATATGCTGTCAAGTACAATGTAAAGCATTATAAATTATAATTAGTATTAGTTGGATTGATATAAATGCCAGAGCAGAGGCCATACAATTAGAAATTGAGTTTGAGTTATTCGACTAACTTTACTACATTAGTCATTATTAGATTATTAGGTACATTACTTTAATAAGTATTAATTATTCAATACCTATCAAAATAAAGTGCTACTGGCTACTAACAACTTGGTTACTATTAAAATGAATGACACTGTCAAAATTTTGCTTTTTGACAGAAATAGGAAACCTAGAAATATTCCTAGCTCTATTTAAGTTAGATTAAACAAAAACAAGTTTCGTGAAATTAAAAATATCACATCACAAAATCTTTGCAAAATCACAAGACTTCAATTAAACATTATTAGGTTAGGCAATGCATGCATAAATATGAATAAATGTCTAATTGTGGATCTAAGGCGTATTTTTAAATTCTAAACTACAAGTTTTACTGCTACATACTAGATTTCAATTTCTGAATTTATAAAAATAGACACCAGCAACAGTCTACTGATATTCCTATTCCTTCTCATCTTCAGTAAACATTAATACCTTACATATTTTTAGATTTACTAATATGTACTAAATTTACTACCTACATAATAAAACATGCTATTATAGGTAGCATGTAGTAGGGTAAATGTAATAAAATAATATTTGTTATCCTAATATTAAATGTAATTAAATGGGAGTTTATTTTAATAGACATACATTTTACAAGCCCCTACTAAAATAAACCCCATAAAATAAAACACAACCATTTTATGCATGTCTTATATTTTAGGGCATTAACATTACAGGCAGTATTATAGAATCATTCTAATTCCAATTTCAATCCAGTTAATTGATCCCATCTATTCCATTCCATAGGCAATAATATCTATCAGAAAATCTAATAAAATAACTTTTAAACCAGTATAGATAACTCTTTATTATTATCTTTATCTTTAAAGCCTTTTCCTTTCCTACTTCTTTTTTGGTTTTAAATTTGCAAGTAATTAGCAATTATAATTAGAGCACAGTTATAATTAATATTATTGACTACACATTAAAATAACATTTGAAATTTCAATAAATGTCAAAAAACAGTATAAATCATATCAATTAATGTACCTAAAGTACTACACTACAATATAGATTTTATACGAGTATAATAAGTTTGAGTATTTTGTGATGTGATATGCTGTGACAAATTAAGAATTAAGATCGCTACCTAACCTAACCTACCTATTTAAACTTCAATAATAAAAAATATACCTTACAAAATATAAATATGCTTCCAAAAATTATTGTAGTTCTTCTATCAATATACATGCTACATTCATTCCTAAATCGAAATGCCTACTGAACTAACACTGACAGTACTTACATTACAGTATATACCACACCACCACCACCACCAGCTTTGAGTCATTCTGTATTACCTACCTCAGCCTCACTCACTATTCTGAATTCTGTACTTACTTTATTAGTACATACTCGTGGGTATTAAAAAATCTATCTAAGGAATCCTTAGTAAGGATAAGTATTTTACTTTTTAATAAATATCATCTTTATAAATTATTTTTAAAATTATAATTATGTCTATAATTCAATGATAGATAAATACTTATTCGCTTGACAAGTTTGCTATTTAATCTCTGTTGTTAGGTAGTTGTTAAAAGTACCTACCTAATGCCTAATACTACAGATATATTTAAAAATGCATTAAATATTTTTTAATTTTCAATTGATTCTCAACCGGAATTCGGAATGCTTACCTATTTATTTTTAAAACAATATATTATACCTAAAACCAAAGCCTAAACATACTTAAATCAAGTCACATTATGTATTTAATTATGTATCTTAAAGTTATCAGCCACCAATGCAACTCATGTAATTAAAAATCTAACAAAAAAATCAAAATCAGAATCAGAATGACAAAATAACATTTTAACTGACAGTTTCTCTCAAACTATTCAATTACATAAGGTCATGTAAGCATTGTTAATTATTAATTAGGTATGCTTAAACATTTTTGTCATTCTTTATCATTGCAAACAATCATTCTTTTTATTTTATGATCAACGGATGTTTATAAATATTTTACAATAAACTAAGAGAAACCATTTTTTATTATAAGATATAAAATTAAATTCATTAAATTCATGGAATTCATGGAATTCCATTAAAATATACAAATTACAATTACACTACCCTCATTTTGAGAGCATAGAGCATCAGATTTTGGCCTCATCGTCAGGTCAGTTTGTTTAGTATACAATTCGATATGAATCATATGCCCGAATCGGGTTTCTCACAGCTAAACTACACTGATTCCTAGTATCATACCATCTTACAACTAATCTTAAAAGATAACTTAACTTAATATAAATAGATTTTGAAAGAGTTTTACTTACCTCTAATTTGTGAAATGTACGATGACAGATATCAGTAGAAATTTAATGTCAAAATAATAATAATACCTAAATTAGGTGTATAAATATAAATAAAGAATTTAAGTTAACAAAAAAAAAACACACAACTATCAAACTTGACTTGTGACCTTTACTAGTGTAGGTAAAATACCTACAAATTAAATGGTACAACACCAAAATTTAAAATCCAAATCCAAAATGATGAAAAATGTCAAATTTGAGAACATGAATCTGAATGATAAATAAAAACTCTTCAGATGACTAACTATATTATAGTTTTAATTCGGATGATAGAGAAAGAAGAGTTATTTAGTGTTTAATGTCAACTTTTAATTCGGTTTTGACTTTTTGACAAAAAAAATCGCAAAAAAAGTAATATTTAAAATTTACAAGGTGTATTATTAGAATACCTTTCGATCTGTAAATATTTTAAAACACTTTTATTTAGAAGTTATACAGGGTAGTATTTAATAAAGGTGTGGAATTAAATGAGAGAGAAATCCAAAGCTGGTCTGGGCTGCGGCTCTTATTTGACTGTTGACTATCCTTTATATAGCCAGTTTCCCTGTACAAAAATTCCTTACTTACATACACACCTATATAGAGTCGAAGTCATATTTATAAAAAGCATACAAAAAATCAACCTGAGCCCTCTATATAAAGTTTATACATTACAATATAGGCCTATTTATTAACTGCTATCATATCAGCTATCTCTATTAGAATGCTTTTGCCTATGAGTTTGAGCATCAGATTTCCGGTCAATATACAAAGGGTCAAGTTAGTTAAAGTTAAATGAAGAAGGTCCATGTCCAAGTCCAGGTTTGATTTGGGTATTTTAGATTTTAGATGGATAATAATAGTGTGATTAAAATGCACTTGTTGCAATCCCTCTATATACTATATACCTACAGTCTACAGCTACACTTATTTGGCTTTACTTTATTTTATATATAAGAGGATCGATACAATTGTCAATGTTATGCTTCACTATCTCCTGACTTTCAAGCGCCTTTAACCAATTCTAAAGACACTAACTAAACTAATTACTAACTAATTATAAAATTAGTTACTTTATTATTAATAAAGTTATATTTTATTGTTCTTTTTCTGAGACTTTTTTGTAAAGAGATCAATTCCTGTGACATGAGCTGAGCCAAGGCCCCAATAAATATTTGACCAGTGCAGTCCTTTACGGTAGGTATTTTACTTAAATTATGATACTATTTATAATGTAGTACTTTATACTTAAATTAGGTTTTGGTTAGAATATAATGTATTATGAAATGAATTATGAAAGTCGGTGATAGTTATTAAAACTAAAAATTTATACTTGGTTGGTAGTTGGTACATATATCTATTTATTATTTACCTGTAACTTGGTATTTGGATTTGGATTTGGACGACTATTTGCCAAGCAAGTTAGAGTTAGAGGCCTAATTTAATGTTTTTTTCATTCAAAATAAAATAAGTTGTGAAAAATCCGATTATGGTCTCAGTCTCAATTTCACCTAGGCATACTCATATTCATATGTAATGTAGACGAAAATTTGATTTTTAAAGATTTTGTAGACCATTGACTATAACTATAACCTAGTTGAGTTGATTATTCAAAAATACACTACCAGCCTACTTAGCTTTCGATTCTAATGAAATTTTCATTTGTTTACTTTTAAGAATTCTAACTTATTGAGCAGATAGCTTTTAATATAAAACTTGAGACTTGAGATGGATTTTCTGAAACCCGGACCGGCTGAGATAGTTCGGGCCACTCAAAAAGATTCAGATTATATCAAAAAATTGGATCACGATCTTAATGATATATTTCAAAGGATTTTAGGTAAAATAATGATTCTATAATTTTAAATTTTACGACTAACTGAATCAATCTTTCTCATATAAAATACCTATCTATTATAATTTTCCATTTTATACATATGCATCAGGTCAAAAAGTTTGGTTAGAATGGCGAAAATATATTGAGAATTTGTCACCAATCATTTACCTGTCACTGACAAATTTGTCTGGCTTTCAAACCCTTGGAGAAGAGTACACTGGTATATTACAGACTGACTCGACTTATCGAAGGATACCTGGAAAAATGGTAGGGTACTATTTAACTAAAAATTAAAGTTTCCTAATTTTAAAAAAATTTCATTCTATAGTTTTAACTTTCACCTGAAAAAAACCTATTTATATAGTACCCAACCTATCTACAGTATAACTTACATAAGTATATGTACCTGCATTGCATCTGCTTTTATGCTTTACTTAATTTATTTGATTAGATTAGGTTGAAGTTGAATAGGATTCTAGTGTGCATTTCAGTCTTATATTTATATAATATAATAATATAATTATTTTTGACAAAATACCAAGAAATACAAGTATCGATAGTATAAATTGCAATTGCAAGACTTTATTTGTAATATACTAATAGTTAGGTATTGGGTTTGGGTCTATAATTTATAGATAACGATAATGCTAATTTTTTTAAACATTTTATCTGTAACTATACCATCCTTCAGTACATACTTAGGCAGTATAATATAGGTAGAAGTAGAAGGTAGTAGGTACTTAAATAAGTACAAATATAATTATGGCCAATAGATACCCTTTTAGTTTAGATACCTATCGATTTGATCAAAATCAGAGTCCGGAATCGGAATTTTTCTTTGGGAAAAATAGGGACTTTTTAATTCCTTCCGTTCAAAATCCTATAATATTTCCTAAGGTATATAAATTATCTATTAATTAAGCATACCTTTTGTCATTTAAAAACAAAAAAATATATTAATATATTATAAGAAACAAATACTAGTTAAAATTACCAGGTTTTCGAAAAAATGCAAAAAAATATAAAAATTACATAAAATATCTAGAATTTTCTCTTAAAAAGAATGTACCTACATATTGGAAATTATAATCAGCACACTGAGATGAGCGCAAGGTGACTTTCTCTTTAAATTTTTTTATATAATATATGGGTAAAAAACACGTTTTTTACCCATATAATTTTTTTTTGACTTTTTTTAAAGGTATAAGTAGGTAGCTTCTAGTAGGCTTGCCATTCGAATTCGACAAATTGCTCGAGATTTTCAATTCGAAATTTTCGAATCAAATCAAAATTTCCCAAATTTTCAATTCGAAATATCGAATCGAATTCGAATCGAATGCGAATTGAAAAAAATTAGGCCTACGAATGGTAGGCCTAGTTTCTAGTAAAAACCATTGTGTTAACGATACCTGGCTTGGCATTTAGGTACAATTAGTTATTTACAGTTTTCCATGTAATCTTTTAAAACACATCCTGTTTTGCAAGTCTTTACATGCAGAAAGTTTAAAAGAGAAAGTCACCTTGCACTCCCCCGTTAAAGTTAACCCTAGTTTTCTAATGTAAGAATATGTAATTATAATTTATTTACCAATTAGGTAGTAAATGTAAAACCAAACGAAAAATTATTTCATCTACAATCTAGATAAATCAAAAAATAAAGGTAGATCTGCTTTAAGCAAATTAAACTTCTTTTACAAAAATTTGGAAAAAGCATCTCGAGTCGATAGTCAAAAAAATGGTATATAATTATAATGCTTAATTTAAACTATGTATTTTGTTAAAGGAGAATTTTCCAAAAAGATTAAAAATCACACATTTTTTGAGATTGTATGACAAACTAGAACTAATAAATCTTTTTAAACATTATTTTTTTCCAGAACATTTTATCAATGATATTATTATATACTTTTGGAAAACAAGCATTTGATAAAATTTTGAGGACTTTGACAATAAAAATAACTGAGCAGATAAATTCACAAGAACAAGATTCGTCAACTTCATTAAATTTGCTCAAATGGATGATACCTACTATTGAAATTGTTCAGACAAATATATCGATTTTTACACAATTTCATTTGGCTTTATTCTACTTCCAAAGAAAATTTTACCATATCTCCAAGCGTTTTACCGGAATACAATATGTAAGTTTTAAAAAAAAACTATTAACTTTTAAGATACTAACCATAAGCATGAAGTGGGGTACCTTACCTAAGTACCTTATTTTATATATTATGATATAACATAATATTATGTAAATTTTATTTTTTATTTGACTAATTTTTCATTCAAATTTTTAGATTTTTGTTCGTAAATTCTACGCAAATCAAAACCCAGAGGCTCGTCAAAATCTCAAATATCTCGCCTGGATGAGCACAATCAATTTAGTTCTTACCATTTTACATCATTCCGCATCTTTTGCTGCTGCCAGCAGCAGTAAAAGAACTGAGAAAAATGATTCAATTATCCAGGATAATAACGTGAGCTATTTTTTTTATTTACCTGTATATACTAGTAGTTAGTGCTTGCAACTATCAGTACTCTTTTCTACTTACTAAACTATCGCTATTTCTATTAGTCCCATGTTTTGAGGAAGATCTAGCATTTATTTTTTTGAAAATTTATTTCCCCTGAGAAATTTCCTATTACCTACAGTATGTATTAGTTAAGGCACAACTGATATAGGTATAGGTATGTAGAGTACTTACTACATAATATTATGTACTTACATATACCTAAGGCCTAAGTATGTAGTATGCAAGTTTTTTTTTATTATACATGCTTATATATTTTTTTTATATCGATCAAGATTATTCTTTATCGGAGACAAGATTCTCGAAACTCAATTATTGTTATTGTCAACATTTTACGAAATAACCTGTACTCTTTATGTACCTACCAAAATTGGTAGTTTTATAAGCAGAAGGCACCGGGTACTACCTACTACCTACTACCTACACATATTATGTACCTACTTTATGATTTGATTTGATTTGCTATTTTTAAACTTAATAGTTTCTTCATTTTGCAATTGTTCACATACTCCGTAGCAGGCAGAATACTTTTATAGTTAGCATCTAATCTTATTGATTATAAAAATAGGGCTATAAATATATGCTACTGTTGTAAAACAAGCATTTAATTTTAATTTTAATTTTAGATAGCTTTCAACTCATATTGAGACTTGCTTGGGATTTACCTTTAATTTTAATTATATAGAAATAATTTCATTTAATTTATAGCTTGGTGAATACGAGAGTGTGACAACTGGAGAAGAGGAAACACATTTGAGTATAAGGAAGTGCAGCCTTTGCCTTGAAGCACGTAGAAATCCTTCTGTAACGCCTTGTGGTCATCTTTTTTGCTGGAACTGCATTCTTGACTGGCTTCGGACTAAACAAGAATGCCCCATATGTCGAGAGAATTTCACCCCTTCCCGAGTGGTTCCACTTCAAAATGCTCTGTGATGATTATGGTACAAATAAGATGATTAATTTGTATTTGTAGTAACTCTATTCAATAGTGGAGATACCTCGTAAATTCTAATTGTCATTAGTCGTGTATTCTGGTCCAACAGTAGATCATTTTAATTTTAATTTTAATGGATAATTTAAATTATAAACTTCCTGCAACATATTTTATACTTACTTAATTACATAATTGTTTTTAAAGTTAGATCTATTTAGAAACCAACTAATTTGTATTCTACATACTCCTATAAGGGAAGATACTGTAAAATAAAAATATAAAATGTATTGAATGATTACCACATAAACCTATATGATTCTGAATTTATGATAAAAGTTCAATAAAGATAATTATTTATGACTTTAATGATTACACCTTTATTACACCTTAAGAAGGTGCAAGAAAATTTAGAATTCTTTCTCTCTTTATTGCCTGTCTATTTTTGATGACGGAAGTCATAATTCGAGTGTCCTTGATTAGATAAGAAACATTCATAGTATAACATTTAACATATCCTTAAGTAATCAGAAATATTAGGTACTTTGTAAGTAGTACGGAGTACGGATAGTACTTCTTCTCATTAATTAAAATGAAGATTCTAATAAAAATACTTAAAAAGTGTCAACACCCATTCCATTTTTTTTCAAGTTATTTTCATGCATCATAATTATAGTTATTTAATAGGCATCCTACATATTATTATAAAATTATTATAAAGATAAGGCACATTACATTCCTAATATTATGGATATGCTTATTACTTATAACATGACTATTTATTACAACTCTGCTACTGATGAGTAAAATTTTTTTTAAATTGTTCTGAAATCTAGGTAATTTGATAGACCTTATAACCTGCAATAAAAAGTAAAGATCGAGATCATTAGATCCTTAAGATTTCTGTAGCACCTAACATAACCTACCTAATTTAATTCTAATGTTAGTTTGCTAATCATTTGAAATATTTACGTAAAAATAATTTCGGGGTTTTCCCATTCTATATGGTGCCAATTTTGGTCTTGATCCGATCCGCGGTTCGGCCGAACAGACGGACGAACAGACAGACACTGACGGGCACTTTAGCCCTTTTTTCCCATTTGCAATGGGTGCGGTCTAATAAAATGATTTCATATAAAAAAACACAGCATGATTTCTTGATTTCTTTCAGTTTAAACCTAATTTTTATATTAAAGAGTAGAATACTTTACTTAACATTTAACATAGCTACTCTTATTAATAATCTTATTACTCTTATTCTTATTAGGTAGGGTACTCTTATTAAAATGCTCTAATCGAATCGATTATTATTGTTATTATGATGTTAGAGTAGGAGTAGAGTATAAGTTTATAAGTAGTGAGTAGGAATGAAATCATTATACATTTTCTCAAGTCAAATAAAAAATCAAATCAAAATATAGGGTACTCTAGTAAAGTATTAGTAGATGATGATACTCGCACTCACGTATACTTTACTAGTATTAACAGTTAACATATTTATGCCAAAGAAAGGTAAGTTATCAATGAAAATTAAAGCTTTTTGCTAGTGAAATGTTTTTTCTTACCTATTTGTAAATTGAAGGGTTGGACAATAGAATTGAATTAGAATAGACATATATTTTTGTAAAAATGTGTATCTACATTCTACACCTACCTTAGCTATATTTATGTCTTATGTACGTATTCTAGTAGTAGATACATACAGTTCAGGTTGTAGAGGAGTGTGACTATTGTAATCTTTAATTTCCCATTTCGTTCAGATTAAGCAATCTCGTATCACGCATTTTTATACTCACACACATCACTTAAAGTGTTAAATCATTTTTTTTATTCAATTCAATTTTGATTATTTGGAAATTTAAGAACCGTTCAAAAGGATGGTTGTTTGCAATACAATGTCAAAGTCAAGGTCTTTTTACTTTTAGCATTGTGACTGTGACAGTAATGATATTTTTTTGCTCATATTCTTAAAGACTATGCAAGTAAATCTTGTCCAAGATATATGTATCAGTATAATCGAGTGTACGAGTAACTTATACCTAACAATACAATGCTTATAATATGTACTTATTACAGAGTATAGAGAAAAGAAGTGGTACCTCACAGAGAAATCTCCAAAATTTCATAATAGGTTCTAATCTAAATATACCTATAACTATAACATTTAAGTACCTACGCCTACGCGTAATAAGAATACTTTCGATTTTTTTAAAATTTTTTGCTCAAATTCTAAATTCTTAAAAATTATACGCATATGTAATATGTAGGGTACCATAATATTTTAACTATGTACTTACAAATTAAAAATTCTTTGATACACTTATTAAGATTAGCCTAAAGTTAAGTAAGCAAGTTAAAAGTTATCAAATTTCGGGAAGAATTTGGTTTGACCACCTACTGTTCGCCTTATAAAAAAATTCAATTGTCTTTAATTCAAAATTTTGTGCTTATCATTGCCAATTTTTGGAGTTTTTTATAACATTAGGCCCCCAAGTCCAAGTCCAAGTCTGGTACATATTATTCACCTAATCTAGACTCTAGGTACATATGTACTACCTATAATCTTATAATAAGTAAGTAAGTACCGAATAAAATAAAATAAATAGGTATTATTTTTACTTTAAGCGTAGCTACTTAGCGTAGTATCTGTATATTCACGATACATTACTATCTAATAAAATAATAAATGTATGTATGTATATATGTATGTAGGTAATTTTCGTAAATGAGCAAAATTCTTGAGTTTTTTTGCTAGAGTTTAGGGTACATATACCATAGTACATACATATCTTATGCATGCTATGACTTGTAATTTACTTTTTTATATATGGGAGGTTAAGTGTTTGAGTTAAAGTTTCAATTTCTAGACAAGGTTGGAGGATTCAGCGATTGTTGCGAAGTATAAAAGGGATCCTATCTTTTTCATCAACTCTTTGTCCAAATTAAACTCTGAAATCGAGGATGAAAAATCCTTCCTACTAAATCATTCTTGTGCTTTATCATTTTTCAAATGGTTTTTCAAAAAATATCACATCACTGGATACTTAATTTGACATACTATCAGTAATCAGTACTAGTAGTTTGGATTTCAAGAAGTGTTTCTGTTTTGGGAAATTTTGATTTTGAAAATTGAAGTTATTCGATATCCAGGTAGGATTTTGAAACAAAGGATTTTAAATATTCGAGAGATTAGCAGAAAGCTAAGGGGAAAGGAGGAAAGTCTCTCTGGAGACTTCCGCGATTAGATATGGTAAGTTTATATTATATACATATTAAGTACTTGAACATTCAGTATTGTTATAAATAGATCTCTTAATGTCATTTGACTGGTTTGATTATCGATTTGAATTTTAAATGATCAAAGCTGAGTTAATGATCCATTTCTAAATATCAATAATGCAAATATTACCATCTATAGTACATACATTACTGAACATGACATAATTTCCATTCCAGACAAAACAAAAACAACTCTATCTTTTTACCGATATCGATACTCTTATTTTATATTGTGCTTGGACAATTTTAATTGTTCAAACTAAAGGATATCAAATATTCCAAATTTCAATTTGTTCTAAACCTAAGTATATTGGTATGTTATTAAAATTTAAAATAGACCTGTTTTAATACTATTTACATTTACATACTTTGTACATATCGTATAACAGACTCTACATTGCTTGGTAGGTATTTACTTACTGATTCTGCCTATAGGTATATAGGTATTATGTATGAACATTTAATTACTTGATGGTACATATATTACCATATAAGGTATTATGTACCCTATATAATTTCCTAAAGAAAATGTAGGGTACATTATTATCACATGTATTATACATAATATGTAAGTGATATAAACAGAGCCTGATTTCGTCTTTTTAGAAATAAAATCTTGTGATTGTGAAGCTTCACATAAATGCCCTTGAATTTCTAAAATTCCAATTTCCAAAACCAATTTAAGACAAACTTTTTTGTTCATTATCCGCTCTCAAACAAAAATTAATTATTTATTTGAACGCTACGATGATTTTTAATCTATCAAATTTCATTATCATCTGAAGTCTGAAGTACTACTAGTATAAAAATACTATCTATATGTAACTAATTTAATTCCAAAATCCAGAAAATGGTCTTTGTTTAAAGTTTAAACGTATCTGTGATTTTAATAATATAATATAAAGTGTTTGAAGTAAATGGATTATAATTTTCAGCAAGCATTTCCTTATAAGAAAGTATACCTACTATGTGTTCCATATGAAATATTATGATCCTTACATTCACTAGCTGATGATAACTGATATGGGTATAAATAGGCACAATAATCTATGGAACATAGTAATAGTAGTTCGAGTTCGAGTAAATTAGAAGAGGTAATGAGATTTAAATTCTATAAAAAAAAATTGCAAAAGTATAACCTCAACACTGTATGGACTGGCAGGAACAATGGATTCTGTTTACCAAAGGGGAACAATTTGTTCTCCTCCCTATACTTATGCTCAAAATATTGTAAAGTAATCATCTTATATATCCTCCTTATCTGATTACTCAATCTAAATTTTAACGCATCTAATAGTAAGTACAAAGTATTAGTAGCCCTTTATTTCAACTTGAATCAAATATCTTGAACTTGAGCTTGCAAATAATCATAACTCTTGATTGAGTCAAAATACTATTCCTATCCTGTCGCAAATTTTTGACTGGATAAGTATCCGTATGTATATGTATGAATTAGAAACTTATTTGACTTATTTTTAATTCTTATTGAAAGTCGAAAGTGAAGGATGCTTTCACTAGAATCCAATAGTCTACTCCGACTACTAATAGTCTACTACTGATACTGATATGATATCTAAGTACAAATTAACCATACATATACTGATAATATCAGTATTTGAACTTCTTGAGATTAAAATTCTTCAAAATCTTAGGTAGCTAGACATTTTAGATGTAGATAGGTTTAAACAAAGATTACTGATACGAGCATTCTAAGCTTAATCTGCAAAATGTAGAGTATTTGTGGTAGCTTTTTTTGCAGAACAAAAATTCCCTAATTTCTCCAGTAAAATTGCAGAGTGCAAATTATTTTTTCTGATGCAGAATGCAGAATGACATTTATAAGCATTATATACAAAAGTTGTAACTTGTGACTATGATGAATGATGATAGATATGTACATGTTTTATTTATACCTAGTGGTAGACCTGCAAAAATATGTACATATATTTTTGTAGGTTTGATTTTTGTATTTTTGTCAGTAGGGTGTAGGACATTTGTCTATATATGTAAATCATTAGTGTAAGGGAATGAATGTAGGTATTTATTATTTAGGAAAATCACCTAATTGAAATTAGGTTATGATTGATTTAAATTGGTAAATAGATAAATTGTTTGTATTAATTTAGGTATAGGGTACCTATAATGTTGAATCGTCCAAATCCTAAAATTGATAATTGTATGTTACAGGCGTTTTCCCTATCCAGTCGGCGAGATGTGTTTGTCATTTTGAGTCTAACCCTTGGAGCCATATTGATTGAGTTAATTAAAGGTGATCGATTTCCTCCAAATCAACCGAGTGCAAGGCAGCAGGCTAACCAAGACCCAATTGATCCCACTGGAGGAAATAGTCCTGGAATTGTAATCGTGTACAAAAAAAGTAAGTAATCTTTAGTTGCAATAATATCTATTTTCAAAAATTCTATTACATTATATCCAATCAATTTCCTTTATTTCTCAATTTCAAAAATTGAGATCGTATGTAATGTAATCCAAATCCAAAATATCATTAATAAGCAGTCGAAATCTAAATTCAAAATATGAATTTATAGTCAAGTGAAGTTAAAAGCAAAAATAGCTATAATTTGAACCCATCCAAGTTCAAATTCAAATCTTATGAAGTATTATGAACTAAAATTTTGGAATTCTTTATTCATAAAGCGAAAGTTTAGAATTACCTACTACGAGTACCATTTTTACTTTTATAAGCGTAAGAGTACCTAAGTTGCATATGTAGGTACTTTACTGATACATTACCATTGAAAGCGAAAATTGTATTTAAATTTAAGTATGAGTTTTGTTATTGTTATTAGAGGTATGTTATGGTACTATTAATATGAATAACTCAAAATTGATGGAATTTCTTAACAAAAAAACTGGTAAAGTAGGGTATGTAGTAGGTATAGTATAAAATAGCTTTTTAAAGTTATGAACAAATAGCAAAATATAGAATTTCTAATTCTAAGTTTTTGTTTTTAGCAACACATTTTCTAGCAAATGATTTTCCTCAATCTTGCATTTAATAAATCTATTAGAAAACCCCAAATATTTTGAATACTAAAATGATCATTAGACTTCAAAAGCCCAAACAAAAACTTGATAATATTCTTGTTTTTAAAATTTTTAACTTTTAGCAGAATATTTTTTGCTTGACAAATGTAACTCGTTATTTGATATCGATCTCATTCTATTTATCTGTGTACTACATATTATGCTTATTTGTATAATTATCTACAGATATTCATTTAATTTTATTCTGAAAACCCTAATTTTTAACTTTAACCCCAATTCAGCATGCCTTTATAATAGCAATAATAATAATGTACTAAAAGTAAAAAAGCTCTAGAATAGTTGAAAATCCCTTTTTTAAATTTGTTTAAATCTATTAAAAAACCAACGCCTCCTTAATTAACTACAACTTTTTATAACTTTTTATAACAACAAGTTGCTTAGCTAGTTATATTTAAAGATGGACAAAATTTGGCATTGGCATTTACAATGCCAATGACATATTAATCTTAATATACCTACATAAAAAGTTACTCTACAGTGTGTAGTAAAACATAGATACACAAAGTATAATGCTTTTAAGATTAAAGATTTTGATTTGATTAATAAGGAAGAATAGTGGAAAAATAAATAAATTTGAGGGATCCACGAAGCGTGATAAATTTAGTTAGGCTCAAAGGATCTTAAACTTTATTTACTTACCTATATTTCTATGTAGTACCTATATGTATATTAGGGTATACTTAATTTTTTCTCATACATATATATAATATACTTGTACAGGTATACTGAATCTAATTCTAAGCTGTAATTTGTTTGAGTTGAAAGGAATTCAATTTATTATGTAGGTATGTATTGCACTTGCACTTGTGGCTTTTTATACTTACGTGGATATTTACAAGTATCTTAGAAAATTCACTGTATGATAAAAA
This sequence comes from Nanhermannia cf. coronata Gr-Ori-00579, assembly GCA_034699045.1. Taxonomy (NCBI): domain Eukaryota; kingdom Metazoa; phylum Arthropoda; class Arachnida; order Sarcoptiformes; family Nanhermanniidae; genus Nanhermannia; species Nanhermannia cf. coronata Gr-Ori-00579. The sequence goes on from JAQIXA010000808.1 coordinate 20,362, forward strand.
GGGTGTTATTATATTATAACTTGTGAGATTTGAGAACAAAGAATATTTTAAACTTAAACTTAGGTACCCTACTACTGGTCTTGAATTTTAGCAAAAAACCTTTCAGCACCTAATAAACTTTGGTTAATTATACTTATTATTATCAACTAGTAGTAGGTACTACTGACATATCTCTGATATAAATCCTTTTCCTCTTTTTTTTCGATGTTCTGCTGATATTGAGATACATAGAAAGATACATATTCAGTAGTATGTAAGTAGTAAAGATAATGTAGAATGTAATGTATTTAAAAAATAACGTATAATATATATTGAAAATATTGAAATCGTAGCTGATCGAGATCGAGATTCAGAGTTGCAGCAACAGCCAGGTGGCCGACCTGGACTTGGTGGTCCTTCAAAGGGGTACTATCAGGAGGAGTTGGGTCACCCTGGAGGGTCTAATTATGGATCTAATTATGGAGGACTTGGCTCAAGTGGACCAGCAAGTAATTACCAAGATCGGGACAGGGATCGAGATCGGGACAGAGATAGGGACAGAGGGGTAGCAAGTTACCCTTCAGATCGAGATAGGGATCGGGACCGAGATCGGGGATCTTCAAGATATCAGGAATCATCTCCACAGTACAACTACCAGCCACAGAGGAACGACCAGAGGAACGAATATGACCGAGATCGGGAACGGCCACAAAATAATTTCCAGCCCTCTGGACATTTTAACTTGGACCCTCAGAACCGTGTCAAAGTCCCTCAAGTCCCTCAATGTGCTGCATCTGATGATCAATATTGTCTAGTTGATAGAGACTATCCCATGTAAATTTCAAGCAGTTTTAAATAATAATTAGGTATACCTACTTAAATATAATGCATTGTATTTGTTGTTTTGAATAAATAGGGACAAGGTTAAGGAAATTTCTCAGAATTTTGGAAACAAACTGTCCAATTTATACCAAGAATTGAATCACTACACTATGCAGGATTATATGAAGCACGATAATCTATCGCAAATTACTCGGTATAAATTAATTTTAAATTGTAGAATAATTAATTTCTATAAATTAAATATCTTTAATTAATAGCGAAAAAGGCCATTTTATCTGTGAATCAGATGTCTCCTATGTAAGTAATTACAATTACAACTTTTTATAACTTTTTATAACAACAAATATATATTATATATAGGTAAGACCAGGATGGGCAAAAAACTGGAAGGGTAAAAATTTTATTATATTGGTGTTGGTTGATGGTTGTATAGATACAATTTACATGTACCTAGGACCTAGAGCCTAGATATATATCTATTAACAATTTTTATTCTTTCGAATTTCAGGCGAATGGGTAGCAGTATTAAATACAGGTAGACAATGTCTTACCTAATTATAAAAGGATTATTATACTAAATTTTTTCTATTTAGACGTAATGCCACAAAGTGTTCGTATTGAAACTTGCAAGTAATTTCATAGTTTATAAAAAAATTGCAATGGAACAATTATCTCAAAAAATAAGTCAAAATTTTGAGAAAAATTAATTTAAATGATGTTCGAACAATTTTTGATTTGATCTTACAGGTTTCAAAATTTCAAAATATTTTTCCAGATCTTTTTTAAAAAATACAAATTTTGGCAAAAATATTTTTTGGAAAGTCTTTTTTTTTAACGGAGATAGTTACTTTAGAAGAAATGAGTAGGGTTCTTAATAATTTTTGAGATCTTATTCTGATCCTGGAACACATACCTACAGTAAATGTTATTAATATAACTGTACAACGCTACTCGTAGTACCATATAATTAGTAACAAAAAGTCAGAATTTGGAAATTTAAAGTGATTTTTTGAGCCAATTGTTCCATTGTTAAATTTTATTACGAGTTCATTTATGAACTTTGATTTAATTTGTCTGATTTAACATTTTAAGGTACCCTAAAAAGAAATGCGAGTACATGCCACCATGTTACAAGTCCTACTGTGTCCAGAGGTATACCTATGTCAAACTAATCACCGTTGACCCGGACAATCCGGACAAAAAACCGACAGTCGACGTTTTTGAAATTCCTTCTGCTTGGTAAGTTATCAAATTATCTTTATCTATTTGATCACTTTATTGAACATAATTTTATTACCTTTTTTTAGCTCTTGTTTTGTGGAAAACTTTGCTCTTTACTAAAACAAAAGCACTTAAAAAGTAATTGGATTATTTTTCTCAAAAACAAAGCATTTAAAATACTCAACTCAACTCAATTCATGGCAAATTGGCAAACAAGTGAGCTTATTTTTTTGTAAGAAAACTCTGATTTTTCTATTTTTTAAAGATTTTATCCTCTTTAAAGAATAAGATACCTAGGTACTAATGTATACTTTATCAAGTTAATACAGTACCCCTACTTTTAAGCTTCATATGATCTGATCTAATAATAAGGTGCTATATAATGCAGTAAGCCATTATTCAACATACTTATCTTAATCTTACTCAAGTAGTGTTTAAAAAAATCATTTGATTTGAGTAATATCACAAAAAATTAAGTTCCAATACTTGTTTGTGTTTGCAGCAATTCTTGTAAATATGTAATTCTAATTATTGTAAACTTATAATATAAAAATTATGTATTAATTATGTGTTAATAAAATGTTGATTATGTACGTACAGAATGTTAAAAAAAGAATGTCTTTATATATTTAGGTTTAGGATTATTAGGATTAGCAGTAGGAGTAGGAGTACATATTACAGAGTATATAGGTATCAGTAATTCAAATGGGTGCATTATCATAGTTGGGGCTAGAGAAAAGGTTTCTTTATTGACCGATTTTTTAAATAACCTGAAACGCAAAGATACGATGTCTTTAGCTTTAGTTTGTTAGGTCGACAAAATCGGTTAACAAAAAAAAATTTGAAATTTTTCTCTAGATAACCCCAAATATGAAAATGTAACCTTTCAAACGCTTTGTAAAAAAATCAGATTTTGGTCACAATTATATTTTTCTACACTACAATAAATCTGTACTTGTCTAAAGGATTATCTAAAAACGTAGGGCGAAAATGTTATTTATATATTAGAGTAGGGTAATCGTAAAAATCTATCTCTTCTACAAATACTTATCCTTTGTAAAAATCATAAAACTATATTAATCTGGAAATATTTAGAAAATGCCATACTAAACAAAATTTCGTCAAAATCTATTGAAAATTTCTTTGATTTTGGTGATAATGTAATTAAAATTGAAAATCTCGTAAAGTGGCATACCTTACCTTAGAAAAAAATTTCTGCATCGGCAATGCTGATATAATATCAATACCATCCATACTCCAAATACAGATAGTACCTAGGTAGTTTATAAATAATATGTACATGTAGGGTACACTAATATTACTAAATACTAAATAGGTAATAGTTTGGATTTGGATTTGGAAATTGTTTAGGGTTTTTGTGCACAAAACCTAATCGCAGTCGCAGGCAGTACTCGCACGTATAATATCTGTAATGCAATGTAATATGTAGGGTATCGTATCGTAATAGTAGTATGTATGTAATACTATGTAAGTAGTAAAATAATCTCGTAAGATAATATGATCAATAATCCCTTAACATGCATAGATAACAATACATAATATTTATTTTATAATTTTTTTTTCAATTTTCCTAATAAAAGTTAAATAAAGCTTTATGTTATAACTAGATATATAATATTGGAAAAATTGTTTAACATCAATGTATTAATAAACTCTGAAAATATCAACAATTTCAACAATTTCAACAAGAAGGTACTTAAAAAAATTTAAAATATTACTATCTTCACTAGGTATAACCTACTACCTACCTATATTTATTAAAGGTTAAAATCTCTTTATATTAGTAAAATTATTTTTTTTAAATCTAGTTAATAAAATGTCCTCAGAAATTAGCAAGAAATGAGCATCTCTAGTCTGTAATATGAATGAAAGGGTTACATAAAATTGACTTTTAAGAGTTCAGTGCCAGTAAATAGATCAAAATTACTTAAAATAAATAAACCAAACTAACAATAAAGAAGACATAAAAATTGAATAGGTAGTTAATTGCTTAAAATTATGATTATGATTATGATTAAGTAATACTACTTTTACAACCTACATCAAATTATAAAAATAAATCTCGTAATTATCAGATTACATAAAAAGGTATAATATTTCTAATGGTAAGAGATAAAAGTGTACGTATCTAATAATATTAGTAGTATGTACATAGTAAGATAGTATAAAGATAAAAGGTTTAATAAAGAGTACCTATTTTATAAAACAATAATTAGAATTAGATTATCTTATCATATTGATGAAAATAAAGGTTTAATATATACCTAGGTACTTATTCTAATTCTTAGTTAGGGCTTAGAATCCTTATCTTCAAAAGTTACTGTGCACGATTTGCATGCACCTAAATATAAATATCAATTTAAACTTTTTCCAAGCTTTGAAATATATCGGAGATAAGTTCAGTAAAAGATTGGGTAAAAAGAATGCTAAAAACAAAAATAGTCATAAATTCCAAGTCATTGCATTAATAATAAGTACCTAAATACATTATAATTTTTCGAACTTTTTGAATGCTAATTGTCCTTTTTATTACCCTTTCTATCCTTTACGGAAATTGTAAACAAAAAGTAGGGTAGGTAGTAGGAATCTATCAATATATATACCTAATCAAAATATTATGTATAAGTATCCATATTTTTATGATTTAAACTTAAAGGGAATTGAATACTTTTGATGATTCTTTCACTTTCGAAAAAAGTAAACCTTTAAAGGAAGTTTAATGTAAGTCGTAATTGCTTACATAATACCTAGCTAACTTGTTCTGATTCAAATCATTAGGTAATCTTGAATATTAAAAAAATCAATCCTATAAAATATCAATTCAATAGATTCTGCTGGATTTTATTAACTCAAAAAAAGTAGGTAGCAATTAAGAAAATGGCATTTTAAATTAAGAAATATTACAGAATATGAATATGTTATCACCATTAGTATAGATTTAAGGTATAGATTTAATTGAAAATTGAAATTAGTCCATTCGAATTAATTTTTTTGTAAATAAATAAAACAATTTTATTATCAAGGAGTTTCTGTAACACCTCGAAAAAGTAAATTTAATTAGATTTAATAAAGAATTGTATTATAAAGTTTTGAACTAGAATAATATAGAAAAGTTTTGAAATTTTTTTAAGCTCATTTCAGGACTTTATCTCTATAATTATGATAATGCATGTAGGGTAGGTAATCAAAAATCAAAATAAAATACATATCTCCAATAACATTCTCGTTTTTGTATTTGAACCCAGAGTGAATTTGCATAATTAAATAATCTAGATAAATTAATTTTAGTGTAGCAATACAATTTTTATAAAGGAAGTTTAAAACCCCAAAAAACTTAATTAATGTTAACATTTTAAATGTTGTAGGTAATTAATCTTAGGATGGTACGTAGCTATATTAGGTATATATTAAATTAAAAAATGAACAAAATGATAGTAACATTTGTAGAACTCTCTAAAGGTAGGTAAGGTAGTTGATTAATTGTCTATAAATTGCCTTAATTCGTTCATTTGATTTTCCCTACTAATCTTAATCGTAAATACAATGATAATGATAAACTCTTAATAAAATATATTTTTTAGAAATAACTTTTGATCTCAAAAATTTAAACATTACTGCGATTTCCACGACCAATTCCAACTTTATTAGCAAAATTCCCAATCAGAAACCCAAGCCCAGAAGTTGAACCATTCTCAGAAATATTTCGGCATTGATGAAACCCGATGGTTGAAGCATATATTGAATAAAATGTAGATCTTACTGTTTGTAATCGCTCAGACTAAAATAGAAACAATCAAAAATTAATTAATTGTAGGTATTATTATCAGTAAGTATTATAGATATTTTCTCCTTAACACCCTATTCGTATTTATCAGTGCAAAATAATAGGCTGTTAATAGTTAATATATAGAGACAAGACCCAAGAGCAGCATAATTTAAGGAAATTTGTACTTACTCTACTCAGTACTGAAGATCTCAAAGATGTTTCTCCGTTTGTATACGATTCATAATGAGATGATGAAGGTGTAACACTCGAACCATTTTCCTCCAATTCCTGATTAAAATTCACCTGAATTAGGTTATTGCATGTACAAAATATAATATAGGCATAGGCTCAGTACAAATTAATTTATAAAGGTTCTTACGATAGAAAATAGCTTTTACAGATAATCTAGTAATATTTACCTCTAAATTTTTGTAATTGAATTCTCCCAAAGGATGGTCACATACTGCTGAGGTAGTATCAAGGGTGTCAACTTTCAGTGACGGCAATGTTTTGAGAGTAATATTATTCACGTTTCCATGTTCAGCGGTATTATTGTCACTCAATCTATTACCACCATGTTTTCGAAATGCAAGACCGGAAGGATCACTATTCGAAATATTTTCATACTCTTTTAAACTTCCTGTTCCTGTTATCAACTGCCAACTGTTCAAAAATAAGAATAATTAATAATATTATAATCATCTTACTATTATTTTACCTTCCAATAGTGGAAACCGAAGAATCCGGTTCAGGTCGCTCACAAAATTTAATAGGTACAGGACTAGAACGTTGAAGATTTATATGGTTGGACGAAGATAAGCTATTCTTTTGATGGTGATTTTGGTTATTATTAGTAAATGATTGCGCGTTTTCTTGACTATTATTTAAAAAATTCATGTCTTTTTTACAATTAAGCGTTTTATTTACATTTGATGTGCAATTAGTAATTTGATTGTTTGATGGATTTTGGTTTTGGTAGTGAGTGTGATTTTGAGCAAAAGCATGCTTTGATTGATGTGCTATCGGAGATTGACCATTAACTGGATTTGCTCCATTACTACATTCCTCCCAGGAACCTTGTGTCACTTGAAAATAAGTAGGTGGTTGACTTTCATGACTTTGACAAGAACTGCATGAACTTAAACTCCAATTTGAACCTTTAGGGCTTGAACTATTGATTAATGAATCATCTAATAATACACTTTCGACCAGGTTATTCTCTGAATCATTTCGAACACATGAAAAATTGTTGTTGGGTGCTTTTGTTGGTGTTATTGTTTTGATAAAATCTCCAGTATAATCAACACTATACTCAGCTTCAATAATATGTTTGAGGAAGTAGAAACAAAAGAAGAAAATCTCTTCTCCTTTCACTAATCTGAATTTTAAATTAAAATATATTAAAGCATTGTAATGAAATAGTGAAACACAAGCAATAAGTCTGCTGTTAGATTACATTACCTGTCATTAAGATTGTGCCCGAAGAGCATCCAGCTATTTATTTAAAAAATTTGATTGAAAACAAATTACATATTTATGGATAAAAATATAATATTTACTCATAGGCTATAGTCAGGTACAAAATCTGTTCTGCATTCAATGATTTATGAATCTATAATAAAAAAAAAATGTGAATAAGAATATTAAATAAAGTAATTATTTTAATTTAAATACTCACTCTTCCATCAGCCCATAAAGATAAGCGAATAAGACTGATAAATAAGGGGGTTCTATCCCATCCGGAGATACAGTGAACTAATAAACCTTTGTCATTTTCCTTAATTACATCTTGCAAAATAAGTTTAAGATAGTTTTGAGTAAGTTTTACTAAATCCCAATTCTATTTTTAAAAAACAGTTAAAAGATAATTCATATTTTATTTTATAAATATTAAATAATTATTATAATATAAGTACCGTATAATGCGACCAATTTATGTTTAGTGAACTTTGGTTGATATTGGAAATTGGAACAAAAATATTTGCATCGACATGACTCTGGGCCCACTAATATAATAATAAAGTATAATAAAGTAGTTAAATATAAAGCATAAGGTTAAATTTTCTGATTTAGATTTACATGTTCGATTAATAGAAGATCTTCTGCGTTGTAATTATTGTCACGATATTTCTTAAAAAATTCACAACCCGGATATGGCAAAGAAATGATATTGAAATCTGCATATCTATTCTCTTTGTCAACCTTTTCTGACGAAGTTACACTATTTTTCAATTTTTTATAATCAATTTTTTTGAAATGAAATAAAATGATATACCATAGATTATAGAGTAGGTACTTACTTGACTCCAAATTTAACTTTTTTCTTTTCAACCATTAGATCAATAATTGAATGAACTTGAAATGATTTTAAAAGACGAATATCTTGACTTCTAACTCGATCAAAGAGTTGTCTTTGCCAATCAGTAGGAGTATCTGGTAAATCAATATCATCCTCATCAACTTTATCTGTCCCACCAGAGAAGAAATAGTCAAAAGACGATCGACCATAGATTTCTGGACCACCTATTTAATATTATAGAAACAACGAAATATTTTGAATTAGAATCTCAAAAATTAATTTAAAAATAATAATATTAACAATATTACCTGATAAAGTTGCTGATCTATATTGAAATGTTAAAAATAAATTAGAATTTTTATCTTTTAATTCAATTATACTAGTATATATTAGTATATATTAAAGATAATATAATAAAGTTGATTCACTTCAGAAAAAACCTAACTATACTATGGCCTCAATTTTGTACCTAAATTTCTGGTATAAGCCAGAAATTTTCCCAAAGAGCTTAATTTACTAGACCAATGTAAATACAAAGAAGTAGGCAATAAGTAATAGGTAAGCTTACCTGCAAATATATTTCTTATTAAACAGGATTACAGGCACCGGAAAACGAGCACGACACCGAGCAAATCTTGCTTTAGTACAAAGGTCTTTAAGCTTTGATGACTCAATGTAATTATCTACTTGATTATCAATATTATTTATTGAATTAAATCCCGAAAAAGAAGACATTCTCATCTCAACAAAGTTATTCATATCCTTGTTGGCTACATGAAATTCAGCAGCTACATTCTCTTTATTGTGAATAAAAGTGTTACTTGACGTTGATGAAATTAGTCCATTTTGAATAGTTGAAGTCGAAGTTGAACATCTTCCTCCATTTGAATCACCATTTCCATTACAGATGGTTGATTGTGATGGAGTTATTTGTTTCTCATCTTCCAATATTAATAGTTGACTTGGATAATTAGTACTCAATTCTCCATTAGTATTTGAAAGAATCTAAAATCAAAAAATTATTATATTTACTTATTTTTACTTATTTTTACTAATACTATTAGTTGTTACCTATAAATAACAAATAAATAACACTAAAATCAAGTGTTTTACTTACAGAAAAATTGTAGTCAAGAGAAAATAGGTCTATACATCTCTGCATGGCATGTTGAACCTTTGGATTTGAATCCTGAAAGAAAGAATTATTATAATTAATTATGGTCTATTCTAATTATTTTAATTGCAATGACTTTAAAATCTTACTTTAGCACGATACGAACCCAATTTTGCAAAGGTCCCAATGAGCTCACTCAATTCTTCTGATTTTAAATCCATTCCAAATAACTCTTCTGCTCCTATTCCGCTTTTAATATTGTCCAAGTCAATTACTTATTTTATTAATTATGGCCGATGCTCAGCTTTCTCTATAAAATATAAAAATACAATTTATTAATAAAACAAAGGTAAATTTATATAACTACAACTACTTAACTACTACCTACTTGACAACATATGTACATAACTAACATCAAATAATAATAAAAACTTTTCACAGTACAAGACATACACATTAATTATCTGTAGTAGGTATTAGCCAACATATGTTAAATACCATGAGACAGAGAAATGCATTTTAATACACAATAGTACTAGGACTATGATCCTGGAATTTGTGGATGATTAGATTATTACTAGAGGAAGGAAAAGGTTTTGCAAAATGCATTGCATTGCAAATGTAATATAAAAATAAAAAAGGTAGGTACATAAGAAGTATATTAATATTAAGTATTAAGTTAAATTTACAACAAAAGTAGGGTATATATTAAACAAAAAATTGATCCTGCATGTTTTGTTGATCTCATTCTCATAGACTGTAAATGTAAATAGTAAAAATAGTAGCAGCTGATGGCCCACCATTACTCATAGTCATTTAGTATTATATACAAACATACCCACCCGGTATTATGTACCTAAGCCATAGGCCATAATAGTCAAATAATAAAATCTCATAAAAAATACTACAAGAAGATATAGACAAGATCTCAAGATGTACCGTGTACCTACTTAAAAATTATATAATATTTATAATTACAAAATTACCGTGCCATATGTGTGCTATTTTAAAGATGGTTAATCCTCTTTAAAGAAGTAAAAATATGGTCAATCTGGACTTAATGATAGTAGCCGGAATAAAAATACTTTCACTAAATATAACAATATGGTCTAGAACTAGACTACAGAAATGTATAAGTATTAAAAGAGTTAAAAAACGTGTCTCATACCTTAAACAACAAGTAAACTGTAAGTCGGGTAATTAAAGTTGCAAGTACAATAAAACAATGAATATTTATAAAAAACACTTTTGACCTAAATAACTTTTTCTAAAACTTATTTTAAACCTATAAAAAATATATTATGAAGCACCCCACTTCACGTATCCTTTAGCCAATATACCGTCATTATTTTTTGATTTAAATGAATTAGACAATGTGATCAAAATGGTTTAAAAAGTAGTGAAATCTTGACATCCGGTCAAGTACCTGCTGGTCTTTTGTAGGAATTTGTATCTTTTAAAAAGATTAATTAACTTTTTAATAAAGTGTTTATTTAATTAATGTAATAACAGAGCGGCGGCAGAATGTGGATATCTAACTAAAGATCTGCTGCTTGCTGCTCACCAAATAACAAGTAGTGTAGAGGCGAGACGCGACTGAGCAAGTATACGAGTACGAGTATGCAGTATGCATGCTGCATGGTTTTACTAGACTCGAGGCCTAGGCTAGGTACTTTATAGATAGAGATAAAAAACATAATCATAAAGTAGTAAAGTATGTAGTCAGTATAAAGCCATGCATATAGTCATAGAATAGACCATTACCATAGTCATTCAGATTCAGATCAGATTCTATAGAGTACCTTTTTACGATATTATTGTCCTTAAAAAAGATCAAAAAATGAATAAAAAAGTTTAAAAAAAAAAAAAGTAGGTACCTACCTTAAAAAATTACAAAAAGGTGTAAAAGAGTAATAAGTAGCCTAATAATTTGTTGTATTGTATTGTAATTGTAGTATCGTAAATCGTATGGTAGTGTTATAATAGTTACATAATAATAAAGATTTACTACTAGGTACATGCATCATGCATCCATGCACTGTTTATATAGATGTACAAATAAAAACATCGTGGGATTTTTTATCTTCATCATGCCAAGCAGCTAATAGTAAAATAGTAATACTTCGTATAATATACATATACCTATTACCTACTAGTATACCTAATAGAAAAGAAAAATACGTCGGTGGTGGTGTGGTATTTTTTGGTGGAGTGTACCTAGATGTAGTAATTTAGATAGTAAATTTTACAAATTATGATTCAGTTTAATAGTGTTTACATACACACTTATTTATCATTAATCATTAAGCTAAAAGACTAATTAAAGATAAAGATAAAGATAAGTTTTATTCCTATATTTGATTTGATACACCTAATAAAGATTTATTTGCGAAGACGGAAAAATCTCACAAAGTGACCTCTTGAATTTTGTCATTCTGGCCCATCCAATTTCCAGTATCTATCAAGTCCTAATTATAATTCTATTAGGTAATACATAAGATAATCTAATGAAAAAAATTATAAACGAAACCAAGGCCTCAATATTCTCAGTTAACTCCGAGTTCCGAGAATTGGTCATTGGCCATTGATCAGTAGGGTACCATAAAGTAGTAAGTAGACAGTAAGAATATATCTTATACTTACTTTACCATAGAGTAAGAAGTAAAGTAATTAGTAATTACCTTTGCCTTTTATAAATAATGGCTAAAATATTTTTTTAAATTATATTTTCATTAAAGTAAATCTTTTTATTATCGTACAATAGAAATATTCACTATTAATTATTATTGACTCTTATCACAACACGTTACGTTACAATGACTATTGTTTGTATTACAAAAATTACATAGAATTAAAATCATTTTAAAAGTTCAAATGTTTTCTCTTAAAAATATAATGCTATTGATCTACCAATACAATTCTTGAAAAAGATTTAAATAGACTTGAGAAAAAAATCACAATTTGATAGATGATAGAGCCTACTGGTAGTAGATGTGTACCTACAGATATAATATATATAAAATGATGTAGTATCGTACCCTTTCTAGTAAAAAAAAAACTTTCATTTGTTTTGTGAATTATTACAACTGCACTTGAATGCTTTTTTCAAATTTCAACAATTAAGCATAATATTCTCTTGAAGTATGGCAAAGTGGACATACACTTCGATTTGAGATTTCTCTTATATCGGCTGAATGAAGACAAATTTGACATGTCCATAAATGCTTATTGTCATTTAGATAGAAGCCTGTTTTTATACACAGAGGAAATCTGCAATTACATGATGGACAAGTTGATACATTATCCGGAATACTCGTATTGCATCTTGATAAAAATGTTTATAATAAAATCTTACTTTAAAAAATACTTTGTATATTTATTACACTTACTTGAAACAGTTAACTTTGTTTGGTCGGCTATCCTTTGGCGTTTGTTCAGAAAATATAGAGGATGAAATTTTGAGATATTCTTCGTCAAAATTTTCGAGGAAAATCAAAGCTTTTGAAGCGCATCCAAAATTTTTGCTTAAAATGGCCGAAATAGCAATTACAGCATGAACCCTTTCTTCTCCCAAGATATCTTGATAGTTTCTATAAAATTTTAAATAAAGTCATTAGCAAGGTGTACGTAGTTGTTAACCTACATATATATTATAGGTAGGTATTATTATTTTCGGCTTTACAGAAGAACAAGTGATGATCTTAAAGCTTGTTTATATTGCCCAATATGAATGTAAGTACAGGAGAGCATATAAAAATGTATGGCTTCAGCTCCTTTCCAGGGACATTCACGCATCCATTTGTAAGTACTTTCTGAACGATATTCATCAGGGAAACATTCTTCAAAATAAAAATCTTCAGATCCTCCCGGCAAAAGTAAAGTGGCATCATTATGAACTCGTACAGGTTTCTTTGGATTTGTTGATTTGTGACTGAATAAAATTGCACATAAGACAAACAACTTTTTAACTTGAAGTGGCTTTAGTTCTTCATTCTTTTTATTCAATTCTTTAAGTGCAAGCTAATCCAAAAAATATAAGAATTATTATTTTTGTATCTAGATAGAATAGATAAATTATACCATGCCAAGCAACTTAGCGGCTGCAAAATATTTATCGGATTTTTTAAGTAATTCAACGGCCTTCATATATTCATTCTGAATGATTAAATGCCTAAAAATAATTATTTTAAATGAACAAATTCACTTATCTCCACTTATACTTTAAAGTTTTAATTTAGGGCTACCCTGCCAGTTTTTGCCGGGTAAAAACCGGTAAAAACCGACTGGCATAAACCTATGGTGGCAAAAACTGGCAAAAAAGATGGCCGACATAACTGG
>JAQIXA010000809.1:0-33900 GCA_034699045.1 Nanhermannia cf. coronata Gr-Ori-00579
TCTATCTATAAGTACAACATACCTTATGTAAATGAGCACAAGCAATGAGCACAAAAATTGCGTTAAAAAATTTAGGATTAGTAGTCGTAATAAGAATTTACAAAGTATTTTCAATAGAGTTTGTATTTAAAATGACTTGTGTAGCATTAGTACAAATATACTGTACAGATAGTAGGATATTTAATTCTACTTGTAATACATATAGTCTAGCAATAAAATAATTTTAGATGTATCTTACAGTTATTCATTGACATTGTAGTAGGCAGATACTTTAGACATTAGGTAATTAAGTTTAGGCAGCATTAGTGTAAGTGTATAATAGAAATTACTTTATACTTGAAAAACTTTTTATTTTGAGTTGTATAAGTAGATTTAGATGGTGAAAAGTCAATAGGTGAAAACATCACAAAAAATGATGGCCACATCAGCTTCACCCGTTCCCAAATTGTCCAGAATAAAATGCTGACCTCGCTTGATCTTCAAAGTGTCACCAACTGTGAGTTCACCTTTCTTCCTTCGAACCCGAATTTTCTCATTTTTACTATTTTTGATATCTGTTTTGACTACAAATCTCACTCTCCCTTGTAGAACTCGAAGTTTCTATAATCGAAATTAATAACAAAATTATATAAGAACTTGTAAAGGATATTTTTCGATTAATTCAGGTGAAAAAAATTCTTTATGATCTAAATAAATTGATTGTTTATATCCTAACAATTATTAACTAGTCGATTTTATCAAAAATATTTGCTCATATTTTCACAATTTTGATATAAAGTTCAAAAGAATGAAAATGCTTCGGCTAAATTGGGAGATTTCTTAATTTTACTTTGAAAAAGTAGTGATTAATTTTTTGTTTATAAAATTTTTACTATTTTCTGCTTATTATAAATGGAAAATTAGTGCCTAATAAAACCCTAATAACAACAAAATTAAGATTAATACTTAAATGCATTTTCTATCTGATTTAAACATACTGGTAAGCATAAGTTATAAGATCAAGATAGTTTAATTAAATTTAAATTTAATGATAATTATTATTAGTATAGGTAATTACAATTGGGTCTTCACACAAAGTAAGACCACTCTCAAGGCTGGGTGCAAATTTCATAAGATAACTGTCTCGATCTCGAGCATCGCCATTGCCAAGTTCCAATGGAGCCATATGAAATCCAGCTCCAATCTCTTCCCATTCGATTTCTTTTTTGTACAAAGGGTAGAATGCTTCTAAAGTTGACATCCTTTTCAATCCCTAGAATAATAATTGACAATAAAAAATAATGCCGAGCTAAAGCAAAGTTTAATCTCGAAAACTAAATTTTGGTCAAAAAAGTGTCCAGTTGGCAATTTTTTCTCATAGTTTTTAAGATATCAGTGTTAAGAACGAGGTTAAGCTACTAGAATTTTTAGCTCAAAGAGCTTAAAGTAAACGATTCAAAATGAAATTTTGTAGAAATTTTGAAAATATTTCAACTTTTCCACCACCTACGAGTACAGTTTGAACTTTAGTGCTATATGCTTGCCTTAAAATTATGGACTAAAATCTATAAAAATTTCCATAAAATATTAAAAATTACCTAATGGACCCTTTTCGACTAATGTAACATATTTCACTTACTACTGGAACTTTGAGACTAGTTTTAAATCTGCCGATATCAAACAAAAAGTGACTATCGGGATGATTTTGCAAATTTCTACTATAAATTTTAAAGCTAAACAAAATTACAGCAAAGTTGAAGCTCAATTAAAGTTTCTAGGACATTTTTATTCACTACCGATGCTACTCTAATCCATTATACATACATACATACAAGTGATACAAACATAAGTCTACTATTACTTACTATTACATTACAATACATTATAATTACATACATTAAATATCATATCATATTATCTTATCATATCATTTATCATATTATATCATATCATGTCGTACATCATATTAGTACTACTACAAATTTTACAAAGTTGGTTTCGAATTATTTAAAGATCATTAGCAGATTTACACCTACGAAGATATGAGAGATCTAATTCAGTTTCTGTTTCTTGACCATGATTTCGTTCTTCATCTTCATCACTAAATTCATCATCAACTTCTTCCTCAGAGGATGTTGTGCATTTGTTATTCATGTGGAGAATTTCAGCATCACCTTGACCCATTGAATCTTCAAGCTCTTCAATCAAAGGAATACGCTCAACCGATGGAATCCCTAATTGTTCTTCTGATGAAAATGACGCCATGTTTTCTGAGGATGTTGGTTCTGGAAAGGGAATCAGGACACAGGGTAACGATATGGCACGACGACGATTGACCTCACAGGCTAGAAAAGAAGTGTCACTAGTATCTTCAACAGAAGTTGCAAGAGGAACTTCTTCTTCTTCTTGATCTTCAGGTTGCTCAGTTGATGTGGTGCTTGACTTCTTGCTGCTTTTTCCACTCGACTTCTTTTTCTTAAGCTTGAGACTTTTCTTCGACGGCTTTTCTTCGACTAGCTCTTGAACATCTTCTTCTTCTTCTACTTTTTCTTCTTCTTCTTTTTCTTCTTCTTCTTCTTCTTCTTGAACACTAAGCTCCTTAGATTCCTTATTTTTGACTTTTTCTGGAGTTTCGGCGCCCAATGATGTAGATGACTTGTAAGGTCCAATAAATATGTTGTCCATCTGAAATGTCCTCGAATTTGCTGGTTTTTTCATACGATCAGTTGATTCTCTTGCATTACATTTTCCAGAAGCATTTGAGTTGAAATCAGCCGAGTCTCGATGTTTTCCAATACACTGGGACAAAGGAACATGAATCAGTCGACCAGTCACTTGATCTCGAACTAGAAGAGTTTGTTGCTGGGCTTGCATTTTTTGATAATTCCTCATCCTCCTAGCTTGTTGTCGAGCCTTCGCCCTCTTTTCTTCTTGGTTTTTTCGCCACTTTCGAGCTTCCTGCAATTTAATTAAAATATACGGTTGTAATACTTAGATACTCTCTCAGGTGTGAAAAATCCAACTTGACTGTTTCAAATTTTTAACATAAATACATATGTTTATGTAAGTAATTCCATATTAGGTCCACAGTTTGGAGTTCCATTTCATTACTAATTAATTAGTCAAATTACCTCATGAAGGTTTAAAAGTGCATCACGCCATTCAGATTCAAGTCGCCGAAATTTCTCAATCTGGATCTCAACCTTTCGCCTTTTGATATAAGTTGGAACTTGACCAAATCCTGGACCACCAATCAGTTTCTGTAATATCAACAAAAATTTGTTTAAAAACAATACTAGGGATGGATATCCTACAGTTAGTAGGATATCTTAATAATGAATATTCGAACTGGAGATTTCTGCCTTATTACTTATAAATAAAAAGTGAAGCTTACTGGAAGTGGAGTAGTTTTTGATCCTCTTGCATCATCCACGATCTTTCTAGCACCAGCAGGTTGAGGTCTTCTGAATTTCTTCGCTTCTTTTGCATTCTTCACAACATAATTGGGGAGATCAGAAGCAAGTTGTTTGTTGACGACTCTTGTTGTATCCATTATGATTCTATTGGTTTTGTCATGGACTTCTGGGATCCAGTAGGATTCTTTTGAATTTTGAGCTCGAACTGATGCCTTTGAAGAGTCCTTTGAGATTGAAGATGGAGGTGGTGGAATTGGGTTGGATATTGAATGAAAAGAGCTAGCATTACTGAGATTGTCATACAAACTTCCTGGATTATCTGCCAAGTTACTGTACATTTCAGAACATTTGGAGTCGCTATTGAAAAGGCCATTGCCATCAGTAGAAAATTGACGATCTGGAGCCTAAAAATTCCAATCAAAATATAAGTAAATTAGTTCATTTTGGCTAAAAATTACAATAGGCTATTTATTTTGAGCAAATATTTCTCATTTCCCCAATCAAATTTTCTATTTCACACTTTAAGGATTAAGGTGACTTGTACCCTTAAAAACTACCATTAGCTAATAAGGAGGTGGTTTTATTTACCCCATTTAAAATTTGTAAAAGTCTTCGTCGAACTTCATCCCTCAAAGCTTCATCAAAAGGTCTTGCAGAATTTGCAGGAAGTGCTTCATTCATATTAAGAAATTCTCGATATTGGGGTATTTGAAATGATGGGAAATCTAAAAATAATGAAATTTACATTACCTTTAAAAATGATAAAATAAAATTAAAAAAAATAAAATACCTTCTGGATCAATTGGTGGAGGAGGTGGACAGAATGGAAAACCATTGAAACGTGGTGTAACACCTCCATAGGTTCTTTGTTGTTCTTCAGTTGGATTGCCAAAACCATTTGGAAACATTTGCTGTTGTCCTTGAGTCTGTGGTTGTTGTTGTTGTGATTGATTTTGATTATTAAAATAGTTGTAATGGAGAGGCATCACAGTGAAATTTTGTTGAGATATTTGTGGAAGAAAATTTCCAAATGGAATTTGTCCAGATTTATCTTGCTCCATTTTATTTAAATAATTGAAATCATCACCACTTCCACCGACAGGGGTGCCGAGCTGATTGACAAACTTGGAGTCTCCAGTTGATCCATCATTGTGCATTGAAACTAGAGGGGGTAATGAAGGAATCTGGGAGATAAATTGTTGTTGCTGTTTTTGTTGTTGCTGTTGAAAACATTGATTCTGTTGTTGTTGTTGTTGAGACATCTGTAACTGCATATCCAGAGAAAGTTGAGCTGTTGCTGCTGCTTTTTGAGTCAAGTTTGGATAATATTTAGCACCTTGTTGGAAGAATGATTGTCGATCGCCAGAATCCAAGTTATTCTGTTGTTCTTTAGACGAAAAGGGTTGAGACAAATTGAGAGAAGAAAATGTTGTGATATTCAATGGTGGTGGTGGTGGGACGATTAAATGTGCAAATGAAGCTGCAGTTTGAATCGATGTTGTTGATGGCAGGTTATTTTGAGAATTATTTTCTGTTGGTGGTTTTCCCTTGGCTTTCTTACGTCTCCGTTGACCCACTGACTTCAGAGATGAAGATGTCGATGCAGATGAGACGACTTTAACTTTACAACCTTGATCTTGACTTTGTCCTTGACCCTTAAGACGATTTTGATATAGACTTGGCCGTTGAGTTTGAGCTAGGCTTTTCTTTTGACTTTGACTCGGACCATAACCTAAAAAAAGCATAATTTATAAATAACTAATCTTAAAAAGTCTTATTTTAAATTCTATCCTCTATTCTAAAGGTCTATTCTAAAGGCTCTTAATTATACCATTACATCCATATTTTCTAGATCTTGTAAAATAAAGCAACCAAAACCAGGTTGTTCAGAGCTGATTAAAGATTATGTTGCTATGAGCACCCTAACTTTATTTACCTATATGATATTCAGTATTTAGTAGAAATTTTCGGAAAATTTTTCCTTTACTTTACAAATCAAAATTGGAAAATTTTCCGAAATTAGAATTAGTAGATCTACTACTAACGAACGGTGGTCTGAAGCAGGAGCCCATAAAGGGTTCCTGGAACTCTATTCTTGAGTATACTTAACTTAAGGTTCCAAGGACCCTAATTAGGGGTCTTACTTCAGACTTAATACTTAAGTTATACCCTTACTTGGCGGTAATCTGACTCGTGGGCAGGCATTAATGGTGTAAATTGATGCTTCTCGGGGTCTATAAAAATAGATGATTTAGTGTAATAGAAGATTTAATTCAAATTTAATAGAATATTTTAGGAAATTTTGTAAAAGATTATAAGTATACCTATAATGGATCCCTCGTGGGTTTGATTGTCCAGGAATTGACCTTGTCTGACTGTGTCGACGCCAATTGACCTAAATTCAGAATGGTTTATTATTTTACTGAATAACTTTATGAAGAAAATGGTTAAAAGGTACCTCATTTTTCGGTTTTCTGGTGTTGGTAATGACAATATCCAGATCATCCGAGCTGCTCGTATAGTGAACCAATTTCCTTACACCTTTCTTCAAGTCCTTGAATGCTGATGGTGGGGGTGGGGGAACCAATCCGGTAACAATAACTGGCCGGGGAACAAATCGAGGTCGAGGTGAAAAGACCGGCGAGTTCGTTTTTGACAAAGAACGGGATGATGATTTCCTTGATTTCTTCTTCATCTTGGTGGGGGATGATCGTCTAATGATTCTAGAATTGATAAAATACCATGATTAGTGGTTAAACCGTGGATAAATTAAGGAAAACCATACCTCGTAATGGTGAATTTGGAAGGAAAATACTCAATAAAAAAAATCGACAAATTAGAGGAAGAGCTCGATAGTACGTGTGCTAAAAAAAATATTTACAAAAAACATAATTCTTCAAAAAAAAAAATTTGCTCCCGAAATCAAAAAAAATCAAATTAAGAAACTATGGATTTTAATCAAAAAAAATTACAAACTTTTTTTTCAATTTGATGTAAATGTAGAAAAATGCGCCAAAATAGAATATTCTAGAATTTTATCAAGTTCATAAGGACCCTTACTGCATGCCCTTTAACTGATGGTGAGAGCATATGTTCTAACTCTAACCTAGTGACATGTACTTATGTATTATGCATATTATAATGTATTACTAAAAAAAGCATACTATTATTAGTTATATATATGTAAGTACCCTACTGTAAATGCTAGGTAGTTATTTTCAGTTTAGTACCCTACCAATAAATTATAAAAGGACCCATATATTTATTTGGTAGGTACCTTATCAAAAAACACTCTGACTATGAGGCAAATCTAAAAATATGTTACTGTACAAAAATACAAGTAGGTACAAATATACAAAAAATACATATTGTGTAGGTACTTTTAGGATACTTCCTGCTGTAAAATAAAAACTATTTTTAATTTTGAACTTTAGCATTTCTTCTAAATTATGTATTAGAAATTGAAATCCTTTTCAACAAATGGACTCCATAACCTATACAGTAGTATTAGTAATTAAAGTAGGTACCTAGTTTATCCTTAGCAAAATTTTTCAATAAGTCCAGAAGCTAAGGATTAGTGCAAAAAATGCTTCATGTATCATTAGTATTTATGACAAATGATATAAAAGTAGACAGTACAGTACTTACTACCTACTATATGGTATAAGCAGGTAGTATTAGTAAAATACTTAATACATATATGGATATTTTTTGCAAAAATTTTTAAAGAATTTCATTTTCTACTTAAAAAGGTGTAAGAACTGGAAATCTGAAAGTAAAAGTGATTTAGTGTTTCACATTAATCCAAACATGAATTCTTCAAGTTCAACGATAAGAACATGATAACAATGCTTATACATATATGCTTGTACATTATACAGAGATACCTTTGTATGTATTTATCTTTATTTATTTAAGTAGTAAGGTAAGGGGACATGTTTTCATAACAAGTTTTCAAAAAACCAAAACCAAAATACGAGAAATTAACCAGAGACAGGGTTGACGCACCTTTTTGCATCAATTTTAAAGGGAAATTAAGCTTATCTAAATCACAATTTTCAACAAGTTCTGCAAAAAAAATATACCCCCATTTAATTAAAAGAATTGCGTTAGCTTCAGATACAGAATAGCTGGCTTATTTGCAAATAAATTAAGAGTGCATTGCATCCCCATACAGCTAATTATACAAAAAGTAAGTATGCAAATCATATGATAAATATATTCTAAAGAACTTTGCAAAAAAAAATGCACTTATAACTTATAATAGGTTTAAGTTTAGGAGCTTATTTACAAAAAGTGAGGGCGAGGTTCAATTGGACAAAAGTTCAATTATCATGTGATTTAAATCTTTGACCATTTTTTTCTCCATTTATCTTTAGATTTTTGACTCGCGATGACTTGAGAAATGAGACTGGGATTAGAATCAATTTATTTTATTGTATTTTTTAAAAGGATTACATTCCAAATACAATTACATTTACAAACATACATGAAATAAGGACCTACACACTACTCAATGATACTTATCCACTTGTCTAGTGATTCACTATATATGTATAGGTGTATCAACTTTGCAAGTAACCATTCACAAATAATTGAATTGAATAGCCCATTTTTACCTATACTGTATTTCATCGATTTTACTTTATATCAGATAAATATCTAGATTTTAATTATTCAATCCGAATACCTCGTATAACCTAGAAAAGCAATTAATTGCTTGTTCTGTTAGCTAAAGTGATCAAAAATATTTAAAAAATCGACTTTATTTGAGGTGATTTCACAGGCATTTACCTTATTTTTAACCCTGTAAATAATAAGCCTTTCCAAAGTTTTTTTCACTGCTTTTAAAAACGATATTATAATTAAAGAACCAATAATTATAATGTAAGTATAGACAGTAGATAGTTAAATAATTTTATAAGTAAAGTATTCAATTACTCGTGAGATTCCGCTCAAGATAAGCTCCTCTGAGGATAAGTTAAATACCTACTTAATTGTACAAAAAAAGTAATGTAATTGCAGGTAGGTATACCTTAGATATATGTATGATATGTGTTTCGAATTTGCAATTGTAATGGATTTATCCTGTCTAGTAGTCTGTAGTCTAGGAGTCTGAGGTTCGGACAAAAATTCAAAATAAATCTTCGGGGCAAAAGGCGAGGTGGGCTGAAGAACGGCATTCACGTAACCTCCTAATGAGATTTGCATATTTAAGTCCGAATATGAAATAGTGAGATGGCCAACTTCAAAAAATGGATAAGTTATGAGACCAGTGGATTTTTTACACTTTTTATTTGTTAGCCATGGTCAGATCGAGCCATGGTTTTAAGTTTTAGCTCGCTTATTCTAATATGTACCTACTTACCTTTGCATAAAATCGGCTTAAAAATGACATTTCAACTACAAAATTACATATAGGGTACATATATATATTTGGGTACAACTACTGCTCTAACACAACGATTCTTTAAATAGGTTTAAATATAAATGGTTTCAATATCTAGTAATCAGTAAAAGACCGATTTTAAAGATATCTGTAGGTAATATCCGTATATGAATAACTGTGATCTTAAATAAACGTGACCAAAAATTTCTTCTGATTTTTCCAATTTCTCAAAATTTTTGAATTTTTGAAAACATTCTATTGACTCTTGATTGAAGCTTGATTTTATAAAACTTCAGTGCCTAGATCATAAACAAAACAATCTTTATAGGATCGAAATCTCAAAATTTTCGAATTTTTATTGAAATATCAGTAGCTCTCAAAAGTAGCTCTAATGGTAAGTAAGAGCTTTTTACAATTAGTTAGTTCTAAAGTTAAGCTGTATTTGGATTTTTACCGATTTACTAAGAAATCTGATCTGATTCGTCATTTTTAAAGTGCTGGTAGGTCAACACCCAAGTATTTGAGACATTGAAATTTAAATTGGAAACTTGGGATTCTTCAAGATTTTAGAAAAACATCCAAAGGGCAGTTCTTCATTATTTTCGACACAGGATCAAGATAGGGAAGTTTATATTTGATGAATATACAAACATTACATAGGTACCTACATAAATATCATATATTATTTTGATCAAAAATAATTTTAGTATACACTGATAGGTACATCAACATTTATGGTCTGTATACTTGCAGGTATAAGATTGAGTAGTAGTACTTATGATCTGGTTTAACCTGATCCACCCCATAACATAACTATAACCCATTATGTAATACAGATTATATAATTATATAAGTGAAATAATCAATTGCACCTTACACATACATGAGGAAATGGGCAGAATTTTAATTTGCACAGATTATATAGGGCGATTTGCAAAAACTTCAAAAAATCGACCACCATCACAATTATTAAATAGAATTTATTGTAAAGACCATAGGGTATTATTAAATTTTAACAGTTTTTGATTTGCGAAAAAAATATTGTTTATTATGATGCTCTTTCAATTCGCTAAAGGTAAAGGTCAAGTTTGATCAGCCAAAGTTCAAAAGAATCATAATAGCCAATTAATTATATTCATAACCACATACCTTATACTAGTCTTAAAAGCCCAGTTTATTAAACATTTCAGTAACGCAGTTCTAAATCATATTTTAATAATATGGATCAAATGAATTTGGACAACAACAATTTAGCAATTGTACTGTACTATCTTAAATGTCAATTACCTATTAGACAATAAAATTATCAAAAATTCTGAAGATTTAGTTTTAAGAGTTACAGTCACAGTTCATGAAAGAATCAAATTTTGTTTACCAATATAGTCAAATTTTTCTACCAAGATATCTTATATACAATACAAGTATAGGGTAGGAACTTTAAATGAATATATTTATAGGGTACCAATAAAATTGAGACAGGATTTTCATAATGTTAAATATCCTCTTTATAAAGCACTTCTCTATAAGGTACTTTTTTTACTCTTCAAATTAGATACTTGAAAAAGTTACGTGAAGAATTATATCCTAATAATAAAAACATTACCTGAAGAAAATGCAACTTTAAATTATTCAAGTAAAATTTTGAATAATAAAAATCCAAATGGCATTTCATTTATGATACTTTAATTTCTAAATTGAAAATGCTAAAATTGATAAAAATATAAATAGGTTTAAGTAACGCAGTTCCTACTATTTGGTAGGTACATGTAGATACTTGAAATTTGGTTTTGGTTTGTAAGTATAGGATGTAAGTACTATCTGTATAAACTCAAAACAAAATAAAACAAAAATTCAGTACCTGTAAATGAAAAATTGACTCATTGACTTGTGACTTAATTTGAACATTATTTCTATAAATTATATTGACTTTAAAAGAGTTGTTTTGGCATTTTCTTTAAGGCCCACACCTACGTTTGTTCTTCTACTTGTGGATCATAAAAGGCTTTGTTATACATTAAAATTTGCAATAAAAATGATAAACATGATTATTTTAAACCTACCCAGGCCAGGCCATAGATTCTTTAAGTAATAAGTACACAGGTAATACCTGAGTAGTAAGTAATACTGATACTTCTACTTCTACTATATTGTACTACTACATAGATACCTGAATGCCACTTAGGATCTGTAGGTGGGGATGAAATTTATTTTCGAGACTTATTTAATCTCTTCCAAATTCAAATGTGTAGTAGTTCATAATAACTTATAATAAGTAAGATAGAAAATTGTATACTATAATTATCAAGTTAAAGTAAATAACTTTAACGGTTTAGTCATCATGAGAGCTCGTTTTTGTCAATTTTTGACCAAAAAATACACAAGGGTTTTAGACAAAATTGAATTTTAGAAATAAATAACATTTATCTTTTGTAAAAATTTTAAACTAACCAATTTTAATTTGACCCTAAACTCAAAAAACACAAAAACAAATTAATAATAACAGTTAGCGTTAGCAATTTCAGTCAATCGATGAATTGTATACTCGTACCTATATATAATAGGTATATCTACTAATTTAAGCCATCTATAAAAAATTGAAAAATGTTTTTAAAGTTTTCAGTTCCAATTATTCGGTATATAAATTCGGTTCAAAGTTTCAAAACTAAATATGGACAGACAAACATGACTTGCTGTAATCAAACTTAAATGATCCGAACTAAAAAAAAAGTGAAGCTTAAATATCATACCTGAATGAATTTCTTGTGACTTTTGGCTTTAAATTTTTAGCTTATCTCAAGGATACCTTGATTATACATTTGCCAATTTATCTATCAACATGATCAGCAGAGTATCTACATATCTGGTGACTGGTGGGTATTATACGTATTTGTATAAGGACCATTCAAATAGTACAGAGAGATTATCAAGGCAGTACAAGAGTACAAACAAGGTTCAAGTTCAAAGACTGGCTTTTAAAGTGTAAAATTTCTACATTTTTCTATCTGATATCAAAGAGCCTAATTCAATTTCATTTACAACAAGCGATAGTACATACCTACATACATATTGATACATACATACATATGTATGTAGGTAGGTAGGTAGGTACTACTAGATAGATAGTAGAATAATCTCATATGTGATGTGATGTGATGTGATAGAGCTAAACAGGTCATTGTCTCAAATCTTATAAAATCACTTTTGCCAATTTTTAATCGCAAAACAAGCCCGATTAGAACTTATACAGATGTGATGTGATGTGATGTGATATATCAAATGTCCCTCATGTCTTATTAGCATATTTCCACTGAATAAACAACCACACATAGTAACATGCTAATTTATGATTAATAAATTAAATAATTCGTTATTTCATTTCAAACTTGATCCAATCTTACTAAAAATCAATGCTGATAGAAAAAGTTTACAAGCAATTTACAAAGTTATTCATTTTGAAGTCGGAAAATTTGATATTTTTATTCATATTCCGGCATTTGTTTCGAAGCAAAAGACATGAAAAAACTCTCATAAAAATCAAAATTTGAAATTTTTAGATTTTTAGAACGAGTTTAAAATAGGTTTTCTGACCTTTGTATTGTATCGGGTAAAAACCTGAAAGCCAAAGTAAATCCTTTCAATATCTCTGAAATATGATGCTTGAAGTATGTGATGCAAAGTCATCAATAATAATTTTATTGATGAGCCGATTTTTCAATAAGTTAGTACCTAATTTGTATTTCACAAATACCTTTTCTGGAATTCAAATTCAAAGGCTAATTTGAAAAACTCAAAAATTGCGTGTTATCCACGTTGTTTTGCATTTAAACAAGATTTGCACGCAAGTTTTTGATTAAAAATTTTGGAGAAATATGATTTGATACTTAGGCAAAAAATATAGACCTTATGAATACAAAAAATAATATGTGTATGTAGATACCTACTACAAAATGTAATATGTATTCGGATATGAGGAAATCATTTAGCTCGAACCTCGCCAACATTTTCATAAACAGCTATCAATGAGTCAATCAATCAATCAATCGGTTAATAGAATTCATTCAACCTGGTTATTGATTATGCTTTGATCATATACATATAATATACAGAGAGAGGATTATTACTAGGCTGAATAAATTACTCAAAAAATGAGCTTTTTTGCATAAAAATGCAAACTTGACTAGCCATCCTGTTTGAATACACAATTATCTGCACAATTAATTTATGCAATTTGCAAAAATAATTTTAATCTAGTTCAATATCAAATTACCTGAATGTCTCTATAAACTGAAATCTGAAAGCTTGCAATTATTTCTTAAAAATTTGCACCTGACTTATCATTGAATTGTATATTATTTACTAGACTACCCTAAAAATCTAAAAGCCAGGAAGAAAAAAGTCCAAGTTCATAAATCTGCTGCCCATGAATAATTTTATATTTTGCAAAATATGTATAAAAAAAAGTCAGAGAGAAAAAACACATTTGCAAAAAACATGAAAGAATTTGCAAAAAAGATTTTTGCATTACTTTAGGCCTAAAAGACCGGTCGGTTTTGGTCTGGTTCTGGTTTTGAAGTAGCTTATAAGTTAAAAAAAAAGTTACGTAAGGCTTTTTCTCTGTAACTTTCATGATTTACTTTCTTTCTTCAAGTTTGACAGTGATTTTTAGGTATTTTAACCCTTTGGACAAATTACAGTGGTAAACATTACATACCCTAACTAGTATATAGAAAAGATAAATATCTTATTTAATCGTATTCAAAATCTGTCAGATTCGTATCAATGTAATTTTTGTGGTCATTTTTCTCATCTTTTTTGCAACTTTTCCTGAGTCTTTTGTATGTTGTTGATGGTTAGGAATGGTTAGAAACTCGTCAACATTTATTATCAGTTTCTGTAAAAAGTTGATAATTAATTGTGCTAAAGGAATGATTTGAATATTGAATTTTTAGCTTAAAAAAACTGACAAAGTTACCAAATTACATCAGAACTGTAATATTCTTATAACAAAACCTCTAATTAAACTTCATTCTTATGTATGAACTACTGATACTAGGAATTTGGTTCCTTTTGGGATTTTCCAAACTATAAAAATTTACTGCTACTTAAGATTAGTCAACCAAAATATTTACAAGTTTCAGACCATAATATTATTATATACATAATAATTGTAATATCTAAGATATGTAGGTATCTACAAGTAAGCAATTTTAATGATATCTGTATTTTTGTAATACATATTAAAATGAGATTCTCTGTAAGATTTTAGTCAAATTATTTTAGAGAAATATTTTAAAATACCTAATTCAGCCGACATACGAGTACTAAATTCTAAAATTTGAACTGTATATCAGTTTTAGTTTTAAGCAATCTACATAGGTATATACTTATATACTGTAGTATTACATAATCAATGCGCAAAAATGTCTAGTAGGGTACTTTTGATTTCACTTTTTATCATTAAAACTAAAACCCTTTTGTTATGAAATTATGAAATAATTCATTCTTATTAGTATTTTGAAAAAATCAGAGCAAAAATTGTTCTAAATGGTCTCTATTGTTTTACTTGTTCAATTCATGTGAACTTTGGTATTGCAAAAATTTCTTTGTGACATTGGCATTGAATTTATTATGTAAAGTATCATAAAGCATAATGTATTACTCGAACATAAGGAATAGGTAGTACTTATTAAATATATTACCTAGTTATAATTGGTAGTATCACATTCCCTTATAAATTATGCTAATAAATAAAGCCCATTCATCATCTACACTATACTTAAATACTTAAACTCCTGCTGATTCGCAAATCTAATGGCAAAGGTAGTAGGAATATATGTATGTAGTTATTATGTAAAGACCATTATTATTATTTTTATTACCATTAGCATTTATTAATGCCTTCAGGAATGAGGGTTCAAGATCGGCCACATCACAAATTCACAAATACCCAATACTTGACTCATCGTCAATTCTTTCAATTTAAATCCTGTCTTGGTCCTAGTCCTGTATTAATATACGAGATGAGAAACAAAACATTGAATTTGACAAATGCAGTGTCAATTAATGAATTGGAAATTTTCGATATAAATCATCGATGAAAGATATTTGGAAATACATAACTAATATAATAATAAAGGTTACAAAAAAACTATTGATAATCAGTTGACTACCGGAATTGAAGTTATTAACCTCCACTGCACTAATACCAAATACAATCAAATTTTTCAAAGTTTTGAGACTTAAAAATAGGGTACTAAAAAGCCAAAATAACAACTCAACTTTTTGATCTTTTAAGATTTTTTAAGACTTCTTAATCCTAGTGTATATAGGAAATATGATAGTAGCTTTATGAATGAAAAAAATCTCTTTTTAGCCAATTAATTTCATGTTTTAAATCATTTTTTACATAATTTTCGATTGAAAACCTTCGATTTTAATGGGAAATATTTCCCTGTATCATATATTCAGATAAATCATAATCATGTTTTTTATCGGTGATATTGTCTAATTAGTTTTTTAAGGGTTAGTAGTAGTATAATTAATAATCATAAATTGAATCGCATATCCGTAAAGAAGTATGATTCTTTATTTAAGTTTAAAAGTATAGAAGGTACAAATGTGCATGCCTTGAATGACCTAATCATTATCGTATCCAAAATACCAAAGTAGAAAACTAGATTCAAAATCGTGAGTAATTAATAAAGGGTAATTAATTATCTTGGCAGTTTAATTGTAAATCGCAAATAAAGAGGGTGAAATCATCAAGTTTTCATAAAAACATTTAACAATTCCCATTGAACATAATTATTATCCCTCGAACTTGTTTTCCAGAAAAAAATAAAATTGATATAGCTTACCTACCTACATAATCCATGTAAGATGGTCATTTATTCAATTTTTTATTGCAAATTTCAAGATCAAAAATTTGCAAGATGAAATGGCAAATTAGTAAATCGAACTTTTGTTCGGAAAAAAATGGAACCCCATGGGGTCTTATTGACCATCTGTATCTGTATTGTAATCATTTGGTTTTTAGTCAAAATTTATGATCTTATTTTGTACATTATTTCAATGCGTCTGCTCCCATTAAAACCTCACCTTAAAGTAAGTTATTAACTTGTAGGTAATCTTTTAAATCTGTTTCTGTCTTCTATATAGTAGGGTACTCGTAATATTACATATTTTATGGAAATTAGATTTTGGTTGAGCTTTAGGCAGAAATACTTATCATTTTCCAGCTCCAAATAAAAACACCCTTTAAAGTAAAGTATTTATTATAGGCGTCCTTCAAGGTCTTTAGATTGGGAAAATGTAAACAGTTTTCAAAAGGGCATTAAGTTGAGTAATTAAAATTTTTTTTAGTTAATCATACCCATTGTACTTTGTATGTACTTACTCTATCAGTAATAAAGAGGATGCTTAAAATTAATGCATGCTTATGAGACTCTTTATGATGTAATTCCAGTCTAATTAAAATAAAATTTATTCTTGAATGCTTTTAAATCATTCGAAAATAATATAAAAATCTTAATTTTAAACATGACATTTTCAAACTTAAAATTATTTACTATTTTAATTACCTATTTATAGTTACGTATACACACCACATACCTGACATACCTGCAATTACCTATAACAAAAAAATCATTATTAACGATCCTGTAATAATTCAAGGTTATAATTGGAATTCTAATTGAAATTGAACTGACTTAAATTTCAAACTTTTAAAACTTGAAAAGTACAATTTTTACGAGAGTACCTAAGTAGCATATAAAAACAATCGGAAATTAAAATTTTGAATTATGATTTATGATTTGTAAATATAGGTATAAGTATAAAAAAAGTTGATTTTATAAATTTACTATTTGTAGGCTTGTTTTTATAATAGAGCAGGAGAAAAGGGGTCTCATGTATGGATAAACTATTTTGTATATGCAATTTATTCATGTCATTCAACAATTTAATTCAAAAAACAGACTTTGGCTTTAATTTTCAAGCAAATATAGGTAAATTTTAGGTCAAAATCGCGTTTATCAAAGCTGGATTAACTTAATATATTAGTAAACAACACTAGGCTATTTAGATTTAGACTAGTTCTAAAACAATTTTTTTTGATTTTAGACAAATATTTTGATTAAAAATTCTGATTATGTAGGTTTCTTATTACTAATAAGTTATTAGTATTCTTATGATTTACTTTGCATCTAATCTAAGCTGACCCAATCTAGTTATTTTCAATAATTGCTCTATAATTGTAAGAATAGTCTCAAGTCCCCTCCCCTAGTACTCCTTATCCCCTATTAATAAGAAATAAGTAAAGTAAGAATCCCATTAGCATATACTACCTTAAGATAAGATTAGATAAGAGATGCGTTCTAAAAACAAGCTAAAAAGTGTGCCATTCAATTTTATAATAATAATTATAACAATAGATTTTACGAGTAATTGAGTATAATGTAAACAAGTGCCAACATCATATCAAACTTCATATTTTCTGACTTTTCTGAGAATATTCCCAGGCTTAATCTTAATTAATGCTTACACTTACATACATTCGAACTTATGTACCTAGTATGTAGTGTATGTGCATATGTGTAGACCATTAAAACTACAAGTTCTCGGTATTGTGTTCCTATTTATTATCTTAAAGGGTTGAAAAAACCGACAGGGGCCTTGAAAAACTTGAAAGAATGAGAGTGAACTGAAATCAAAATTTTAGCTTGAAATTGAAATACATAGTACAAGTATTATCAAATAGCTCGCAATATTTACCTTTACAGCTTACGATTATATTTAGATTTTTGCACAAATATTTTACAATAAAAAATGCTTTAAAATATTTTGTTAATCAAAAATCCTCAATTTTGTCGATTTATCGCCTATACACCGCGGCTGAAATTAAACAATTTTACTTTATTAGAATTTTGACTTTTTTTGTTAAGTTTTAGAACAATTTTAGTCATTTTGAAGTTAGAAATTTTCGCAATTTTATACATTATTATGATCAATCATCTAGCTATAAGTCTAGTATGACACTTTTTTATATTTTCATATAATTTGCAGTAGGTACTTACATGCATATATTGTCGTAGTAGTGAAGAATCTAATCGAGCTTTTAATTTTCATCCTCATTTACATATATATAATTTAGAGCCTTCTGGTCATTGAATCAGGCTACCTATAACTATAACTATGTAACTAACCAAAGTATCATCAGTATATGAATTTAAAAAAGGGGGATAAAATAAGAATAAGGGAACTGTTGGTCGTTGAACACAAGTATATGTCAAAAAGAGTTAAAATTTTGAGAAAAATAGATTTAAGCCGAACTATGCCAAGTATTTACTACCAGTATACATTGTACGAGACACAAATACATGTACTGATAGTATAATAGGTAAGTACAATATGTACATACATAGCTTAAACTAGTTTGTATATCAAAATTCTAATGTTAATACTAGTGGCATTGCAAAAAAGCTAAAGGCAAGCAAGTATCTGAAGCTAAAGCTAAGGTATAGATTCGAGTCAATTTTTGCAAATACCTTAATAGAGATAAGACAAGCTGAGAACTCAAAAGCAAAAGGCTGAAGATCATTTCAGTCAACAATTGCACTATAAGAATAGTGAATAGAGCTTAAGACCACCAAACTACCAGAGAAAGAAAAACTTATCGACAAGATTTACATACATATTATATACAGATAGGTACCACTTGCTACTATTATATAAGAGAAGAATAGAATAGTATAAGTAAATTGGACATCGTCAACTTGGTCTTGGTCTTGGTCTCAGATTGTCAGTAGTCAGTGGTGGGTAGTCTTTGGTCAGTCCTAATCTAATCTTCATTGTGCCAACAACTGTCAGTTTTTTAATTTTTTCTCATTCAAATTGAACCGAGGACCTGCCAGCCTGCCTACATCTTGTCATGGGTCAGTTCTTTCAAACAACTTTTTCCAATTACTTTTCTATTAAGTGCTGCTTTATCTCTTTCTCCTCGCCCTTTTACTTAACAAGCCTTTCTCCAATCATTTCCTTTACGTCGATAAAGTTTCAATTCACCCCCAAAAAAGTATCTCTAGCAGTAGTAGTAGTTATTAGAAGTAACATTGCATAGACATTTCTTAGATAATTTCAATATTAATTAGAGTCAAAGTTAGTGAGAAAATTTTGCAAAATTTTAACTCCAAAAAAGGCAAAATTGGTCTAAAAATAATGCTCAGGCTCAGTGTCAGTACTTGACTGATATTCAACTATAAATTTTTTGCAAAATACTTACTCAATTTTGTAAAATATTTTCCTAATTTTGGAGATATTTGTATTCTTATAAATATTAAAATTTTCTACGGATAAATCCCATTCTGGCTAAAATTAGAGAATTTAGATAATAATCTGAAATTTTTCATGATCATAAAAATACTTGCACTTGTCTGATCTGATCTGATCCAGACATTTTTATCTATTGTTTACTTTCTACCTACCTATGTATCTTGCTAATTTTGTAAAAAGTACTCTACCTTAGTTCTTAAACAGTTATTATTTAAAAATAGAAATTGCATTTAGATTAAATATTGAATATTGACATTTGAAATGACTCATTTTTTTTAGAAAAATATAAATTAATTATGCCTAGCTTTGTGGTATTTACAGAGAGGGTTAGGGCTAAACGGAAATAAATATAAGCTAAAAGTTTATACACATAATGCCATTAGACAATGATAAACTAACAAATTATGTAAATTGATATGCACCTTTGATATTTTCCCCAAATATTTCCTAACCTAACCTGCACATTTGTCAAACTTCAAACTCTCAATTTTAAAACAGTTATCTATCTTATGTATCTAGGTACTAGCATAGAGAGCATTTCAGTATTTCCCACTTGAATTAACATACAATAACGGATATTAAGGGGAAAAAAAGTTAAATATGCAAATTGCAAATAAAACAATTTATAAAGTGACAAATGAACCCCGTTTTAACTCACTATCAGACGCGCAATTTGCATAATTTTTGCAAACAATTTTCATTATCACATGTATTATTGTACAATTAGCACTTTCTGTATTTTATGAGCTGTAATTAATACCTGTATTTGTACTTAAAATGTATATACCTACCTATAATTTGAAAAAAATATTATTCCCATAAAAAATGGATTTATTTACCTGTAAAATTGTCATCAGATATCCAGTTTTAACTTTTTTATTTGGGTATAAAATACAAGTACAAGTACAAAAAGTGTCAAATGTCAAGACTTAAAAAAAATCCAAATCCATAAAAAGACTTGCGAAATATTTGCGGCAAATCAAGTTTGCGAATTTGTACAAATCTAGAAATATCTTAATTTATGTACATTTCATGAATAAATCTTCATTTTATATTCAAGTTCAAGTCAAGTTAGAAAAAAATTCATTTCATTAGTAGGGATACTGTGTACTTTAATACCTTGTATAATAACTCTATTAAAAAAGTTAAAGATACGACTAATTAGCTTCACTATCAGAATTCAGAGATCAAAGAACTTGCACTTCATACTTGATTTCATGACTAATTGATTTATTTACATTAGTTTAAATGCATTTTTTTGCAAGAAAAAAGCAAAGTATTACTAATAATAATAGTAACGTAGTAGTAGACAGTAGTAGGGTACACTTACGGTACTTGCCATTTGGAATTTGCACTTGAAATATGCAAATATTTACTTTAAAAACAGTAAAAATGCGAAAAAAATGCCCATTTTTTTCATTTTTAAAAGTATCTTACTTAAGTACATTTCTAATGTATAAATTTTTGCCAAATTTTGGATAACTTTTTGATTATGAAATTGGTTTAAATATGACATAGCTCGGATTTTAGAAATGTTCAAAAGTTTTAACTAAACCATCTAGTACTAATCGTAAGTTGGGTACTTTTAAGTAATCGATTTACTTAAATTACATTACCATTGTTTTACAAATAAGTTATGTATCGAATATATTTCAGGCTTATTACAATTACAGCAGTACTTTAATTTTAAGGTACCTTCTTAAATTGTATTGCTTTGAAAAGATAATGAGATAATTGTGAATTGATGTGTTTTCGAATTTTAATATAATAGTACATATATGAGAGATGTTCATTTAAGTGGAATTGTTCAAATTGTAAACTTGATTTGTTCGTTCATTTGAGAAATAAAAAAACGAGATCACTTTTCAAACTCAAACCAGTCTAATCGTAAGTCAGTCAAATTCAAATAAGTCAAAGTCAAGTTTTTTGCAAATTTTACTAGTAGGTACCTACTACTACAAAGTAGTAGGTAGTTTAAGTTAAGGTAGGAGTTGGAAAAAATAAAAATTCTGCCAAAATCACCTGGAGGGTCACTTGACCTCTCTTATCTGATCTGATGATACTTGAACACATTACAATTATCAGTATGATTATATTAAATCATTTAAACCAACTTATAATCATTTATTAAAACGATAAAAAAAGACCAAACCACGCCAAAAATCAGCTTCTTTTTTTCGCGAAATTTTTTTGTTCAATAGATTTTAATCCCGATTTTAATCCATCAACTTCACATTCACATTCAAATCTATTCAACAGCAAATAATTATATTATATTTCATACGCATGTACTTACATATTAGCATAAGATTAATATCATTCAAACACGAAGGAAAACAAATTCTAATCATAATTTATTCAGTCCAAGTACCTTTACATACATACAACACCTTGTCCACTGATAAAATATATCTTAAAACACACAATTCGCCGAAATATCGCATAATTAATTAGCTAATGAAGTCATATTTAATTGCTAGAGCTATTTTTTTGCAAAAAGTATCAAAATATCCATGTTTTTTTTAACAATATCCGGAATTTTTTCTCATCTTTTTTGCAAAAAAAGTACAAAAAACCACTTTTTTTCAACCGGTTGAGTCGGATTTTGTCGGTCAAGATCTTATTACATATAATTTTCAAGTCGTTTTGTCCATCTGTAAATACGAGTATTTACATATATGCAAATGCAAATAGCTTTCGGGAAAATCCTAAGACCATTAACAATCTAATTAAAATTGTCACACGTCGATGACCTACAGGCTTTTGCATACGCGAATAGGTAGTACAAGTACTTATGTATAATAAGTAAATCAATACCCTACTAGTAGTAGCATTAAAGATAGGTGGATAATTAATAGTAAACAAATTTGTAGACAAATATTTATTTGCTTACGTAATTTAAGTAGTACTTTTAACTGCTTTTCCTTTTATTTATTTATTTGCAAAATTTGGCCATTTAATTTGCTTTGTATTTATATTATTTGTACTATGGTATGCGGGTTAAGAACTGGTCACTTATTTTGCAGAAAGGAAAAGGCCAGGTTTAATGAACCTAGCCTTTAAACTTATTACATATTGCATACTACATACATACTTACCTAGTCTAGTAGTACTACTTTACATACCTAATACTTAATACTATTATAAGCTGGTAAAAATTAAATTTATTTCTTTGTCCAATTTATATTCTATAGGCAAGCCAAAGTCGAGTCTCGTTGTCGCAGTCACTGCAGTCACTCTCGCATTTCTCGTAGCCCATTTAGGTAATAATGGATATTATAATGCAAATTAATACTTTTTGTACACCACCATACAATTTATTAGCTCGTACCTCAAACTCTTTTACCTACCTACATCAAAATTGAAACAAATTTTTTAAAAAAATGCAATTACCTATTTTATATTTTATATTTTATATTCTATTCCTTTAAATTAGCCTCAGCTCTGTAAACTCAATTTTGCCTAATATTTTGTAAGTTTGGGGGCCCCAAACATGGTATTTAGTATTTAGAGAGTTGAATAATTGAAAATTATAGTTGAAAAAATTCACGAAATTTTTAGTTTAACATTATAAGAAGGTTTAAATTAAGGAATCTTGAACTAACGTGATCCTTGATTTTTTTTACGAAATCTCAAAAAAATATCACAAAAATCAGTTTATTTAAACAAATATTATGATATAAAATAGGACACATTTTGAGAAATTTATGAAAAAAGATAAATAATGAGCTTTCCGGATGTGTAAAATGTATTTTAATTAGTTAGAGTTAGGTTAGGTATGTAGGTATTTACACTTATGCTAATAAGTTGAAGAATAAAAGTAGCATCAAGTCGAAAGCTAGCCCTTTATTTTATTGCTATTCTCGCCATGAAGTGTACAAATACACTCTATTATCCATTCGGTCATTCTATTCTTTTAAAAACACTAAAGATCAAAACCATTTTTTTCATTCACTTTATCTCAAAGGACATAAATATTCATCATATATATTATCCTAATTCTTAATGGTAATGGTGTATTACCTCATCTCATAATTTAAAAATAACGTTAATGTCCATTCATACATTATTATAGTAAGAATAAGGAGAAAAACAAGTCTTGAACTTGAACTCTAAAAAACCATATAAATATCTGTAGGTAGGGTATATCTAGTATTTGTGTTTGAGCAATTCAAAGAAATATATTAGGAAGATGACTATTTGTATGTGTATGATGTCTTCATTTGAACATAAGCGAAGGTAATAGATATGAGTGGTAGTAGAAGAAATAATATTTTTGACTTGTAGGGTCTGACAGGGTGTGACTAATTATATATTGTCTTGTTTTAAGGTGTCGATGGTGCTCGGGCTAGACCTATTAGAAGGAGAACTAACACTAGATCTGAAGACTCATGTACTCAAGAGGGATTTTTCGGCTCAAAATCCAATTGCCAAAATTTTTATCGATGTGTTGAGGAAAGTGGTGCTTTAAGGAAATATGGTAAAAACCCCAATTACATTTATGAACAATTAAAGATTACATATATCCTTAAGCATGAAATATATCTAGAAATGTTGGTCATACAGAGTATGTAGGGTAGGGTACCCTATTATATTTATATTCAATCGAAATCGGAATGATTCAAATTTTGAGAAGCTTAAGGATTCTGCAAAAATTTCCGAGTTTCAAAGTTTCGAGTACCTAGGTATTTATGTATCTGAAATTCAGACTTCAGTTGAGGAAATACTCTCGAAACTCGGAAATTTTTGCAAAAAAAGTTTTTGAAACACAATTTTTTCTAAAGATAAGATTTTGTCAAAAACATAAATGATTGCGTTAAATATATATATAGAAGGCATCAAATTTCAAATCAACTGAATCTTATTATACTCGTATAAAATTTCTTAATTTTGAGATTAAAATTTACTATAATCCATTTTTAGATTTCTCCTGTGCACCTGGCACTATTTTTGATGAAGATATCTCGAATTGTAACCATCCTTGGTAAGTATCATATCAGTAGGGTACCCTATATATTATTGGTAATTCGAAAAAAAAATAGAAAATATTTCAAAATTGTACTTGTAGGGCTGTAACCAGATCAGCATGTTCTGAAGGAGGAAGTAGTGGAGGATCTTCACAGTCTTCACCAAGTTCTGGACCTTCATCAGGATCGATGTCAAAGCCTAAGCCAAAACCAACTTCAAGACCTAAACCAGAACCAAGTGCTCAAAGTAGTTCGGAAAAACCTTGTGATAAGGATGAGGAGAAACCAAGTCAAGGAGCTCAAACAGGATCAAATAGCCCTGATAACTCTGATAACAACAACGACAATGATAATATGATGAATAATAACGACAATGATAATGATATGGACAATAATGGTGGTAATGACAATAATGACAATGGAGGATCATCATCAAATGGTTGCGGAGAGGAAGGTTTCCATCCACATGAATCAGACTGTAAAAAATTCTTCAGATGTGTCGATCA
The DNA here is from genome assembly GCA_034699045.1 of Nanhermannia cf. coronata Gr-Ori-00579. Lineage (NCBI taxonomy): Eukaryota > Metazoa > Arthropoda > Arachnida > Sarcoptiformes > Nanhermanniidae > Nanhermannia > Nanhermannia cf. coronata Gr-Ori-00579. The sequence continues at coordinate 24,587 of JAQIXA010000809.1, forward strand.
AGGCGGAAAAATGACCAGATTTGATTATGATTGCGGACCAGGTAATAAAGAATAATATCATAAAAGAAAAAGTTGATAGTTTAATTGCAAAATTTTGTATATTTTAAGGAACCGTATGGGATCAAGATGTTGTTACTTGTAATCACCCATGGGCCTTACCAAGAGGTCATAAATGTTCAAGTGGTGGAAATGGTGGTGATGGGGAAAATGAGATCGGTGATGAAAATGAACCGATGGCTCCACCACCATCTAGACCTTCTTCAACAACATCTAGACCAACTAGTAGACCAACCAACAATAACAACAATAGACCCACAAATAAACCCAACAATAATAATAATAACCGACCTACAAATAAACCAAATAATAATGGAGGATCAAATCAAAAACCCAAACCAACTCAAAGACCAACTCAAAAACCAAGACCAACAACAGCTAAAACCACAACTACTAAAAAGCCTTCAAACAACAACCCTCCACCATCAGAAAATGAAAACGACAATGAAATTGATAACAATGATAATAACAACAATGGAAATGGATGTGAAGAAGAAGGGTTTCATCCACATGAAAATGATTGCAAAAAATTCATTCGCTGCGTTGATCAAGGAGGAAAACTCACTCGGTTTGATTTCGATTGTGGTCCAGGAACTGTTTGGGATCAAGATGTTGCCACCTGTAATCATCCATGGGCTCTACCAAGAGGTCATAAATGCTCCAGTGGTGGTAGTGGAAGTGGATCATCTGATGAAAACGATAATAATAATAATAACAATAATGACAACGATAATATGGGTGGAAATGACAACAATGGGGACAATGAACAAATGCCAGAATCTGAAAATCAAATTGAGGATAACAATCAAGGACAAAATAATCAAGGTCAAGCTTCAACGACTGCCAAGCCTTGTGATAATGACAACAATAAACCAATTGAAGAAGATCACCAGGGTCAGATGCAAGAAAAACCTGAAGAATCGGATGAATCCCCTATGGATGGTGGAAACGACCAAGATCAGGATCAAGGACAATCAAGTTCCTCAACAACAACAACAACAACAACTAAAAGACCAAATAATGGTGGATCATCAAATGGTTGTGATGAAGAAGGATTCCATCCTCATGAATCCGATTGCAAGAAATTCTACAGATGTGTTGATCAAGGAGGTGCTCAACTAACTCGGTTCGATTTTGATTGTGGACCAGGTATTAATTTAAGAAGCTAATCTTAAGTAGTTATGAGTTTTCCTATTAAAGAGATTTTAAAAAATTATTTTTTTTGATTAGGAACTGTTTGGGACGTTGATCATACTACTTGCAATCACCCATGGGCTGTTCGTGATGGTCGATGTAATGGAAATGATAATAATGGAGAGGATAAAGAACCTGAACAAGAGCAAGAAAAACCAGAGGAACCAGAAGAACAAAAACCACAAGAATCCGATGAAAATAATGCACCTGAACAACAAACTGATGAAAAACCATCCAAACCTTGCGACAATGATAAAAACAATAGCACTGCTGGCACAACAGAATCTTCACCAATGATGGGAAATGATACAAATAACGATTGTACCGAAGAAGGATATTTTGGTAACTCGACTGATTGTTCAAAATTCTACAGATGTGTTGATTATGAACAAACTGGTGAACATTATACGAAATTCTACTTCGATTGTCCTGATGGAACCGTCTTTGATGAGGAAATCTCAGTCTGTAATCACCCCGAATATATCAGAGGAACTCCAAGGTTTGGATATCGAAACAAAACAAATTCATAAATATCATATGGGAACAATATTTTAAAGAAATGAATTATTATAATTTTAGATGTATGGGTGGAAACGGAACAAACCCGGAAAGTGATAATGCACCACCAGGTACAATTTTATAACTACTGATAAATAAGATATTCGAGTCTTAAAAAATTTTCAAAAAATTCTAATCGAAATGTTTTTTTAAACAAATACCTAGCTGGAACAACTGAATCTTCAATGCCTATGACTACTGAAATGGCCAATATGCAGCAAATGACAACCTGTCCAACATATGTATCAGAATCTTCAACTACTGAAATGTTCATTTCATCAACAACTGAAGCTGTAAGCTTAATAAAGAAGTGATGTAATGTAAACTTTTTACAATATATTTTGTTTTTTCAGCCAACAACTACAACTTCTACAACAACGACAACAAAAGTAAAATCGATTCATATTATACCACATAATACCGTAAATTTTTATGTTTTAATTAATTTTTTCTAATAGCCAACAACTACGACAACTACTACCACAACTACTACTACTACAACTAAGGTTTTTTTTATTTACTACCTACCTATAAAATCCATGTAATAAATTTATCTTTAAATTTTTATATCAGCCAACGACCACTACAACAACTCCAACAACTACTACTACCCCCACAACAACAACTGAACCTCCAACAGAACCACCACCAAATTTCGTTATCCGATGCAGAGGTGGTGAGCCAAACAAATTGAGAAAACATCCACTTGACTGCACAAAATACTACACTTGTGCTTGGGACGGAAGACAGTTCAAGATCAAAGTGGCAAAATGTCCAGATGAGAAACAATTCGTTGAGGATCAACAAGGATGTCTTAACCCAGGTAAGATCTCTCTCAAATCTAAGCTAGCAACAGTATATAGGTGATTAAATTATGAACATTTTTTAGATGAAGCTGGTCCCTGCGAAACTGAAGAAGAGCCAGATGAGTATGTCAAGGTCAAATCTCAACCTCATGCCGTCTCAGTCGCTCCAACAAGTCGAGGAACAAAATTATTGACAAAATCAAGTCCCTGTCCTACATCAGGGCTTTACGCTATCCCCAATGAGTGTTCAAAACACTATAAATGTGCTAAAATGCAAGGCTCAGGACGGCTCACGAAATATTTAGTAGAATGCCCCCCAAAATTTGTTTTTATCGAGGGATCTTGTGTTTTTGGAAACTCCTGTCCCCAATTTGGAATCAGGGTAGCAGTTAATTAGACTTTAAATATTTAAATAGAATAGGAAAAGTATCCACACAATTAGGCTGAAACTAATTCAAAATCCCTTATTCGTTCCAAAATTCATGTTCCAAGTTTTACAATTTATTTATGAGATCATTTTTCAATTATCTCTGCCAATTTGTATACACTACACACCTGAAAAGAGCTTTAGAATATCAAGATATTATTATAATTTAGTATTATATACCTATACTTTAAGATAATTAAATACAAAATAACTTCCCAGTATAAAGGCAGGCATTATTAATATTAACTATTAACTGGTTTTAAGTTTCAGATTAATATTATCATCACTCTATTTAAAATGTACAATTGCATTTTTTTTGTTAAATGTGTATTTTTTTGTTTTGACTGATCATTGACTTGACTCATTTTTAAAATAAGACAAATTAAAAATAAGTTTACTTTTTACGTGTACGAAGTATGAAAGCAGTTATAAATATATTTAAAAAAAGATACTACTTACGATGAGGTGTATTAACAAAGTAATTAAATTACTAAAAAGAAAAACTTGTTTTTATTTAAACAATTTTGTAGCTGATTGATACAAAAAATATTTGAATAAAATTATATCAATTGATTGTGATTTTTTAAAACTGAGAAGCAATTTCTAAAACAAATAATATATTTCTAGAATAGTGAAAATGAATAATGCGAGATACCTAATTATTACCTACATAATATTTATAATTTAAAATTATAGCTTACGATTGTTAATTCATATTAGCACTTCCGTAAGAAGTAAATTGTTGCGGCTGTTGTTGTTGATAGAGTGCTGGAAGGGGTGCCGCTGCTGCAGTCACTTGTTGTCCATAGTATCCCTGTTAATTAAAAATAGAATAGTTTAAACATTTAAACTTTTTTTTACAAAAATGATGATTACCATCGCTGAAGGGTTGAAGGGCTGTAAGGGTGTAGGGCCTGGCATTTGTTGTTGTTGACCAGGTTGAGTTGGAATATAAAGATTTGGAATCTGTGGTGCTGAAATTGTTGGTTTCGGCTTAGGCTTAACCTGAATCAAAGGAGGGTCATTCCAACCCGGAGCGGCATTCATTACATATGAAGAAGGCTGAGCAGGTGGAGGTAAAGGCTTCATCATTGAATTAGGTGGTGAATTATAATTATTCGATGGCATATGAATGGGAGTTGGAGTTGGACCAACAGGAATCATTTGGCTGTTTATTGGTGGTGGTGGCATGTATATATTATTTGATGGTGTAATGGAACTTGGATTTGGAATTGGACTGAACAAGTTATTTTGTATCGATGATGGTTGGTGTTGAATAACACCACCGTAAAATGATGGTTGTGGTTGTTGTTGATTTGGATAATTGTTCGATTGCAACCCACTTGTATTATAGTTTACTTGTTGTTGTTGCGGACTTTGGTCGTAATAAGGCTGTTGCATCATGGAGCTTACTGGTGTAGGAGGTACATATTGTTGAGGTTGTTGTTGTGTAAACATTTGTCGCTGATGCTGCTGATTATAAAATTGCAGCTGTTCTATAAAACCATTTTCATTGGTATTCTCAATTACAAGCTCATTATTGTTCCCATCTTCTGTAATATCACATTTCTCTCCTACTCCATTTCCATTATGAGTTGCTTCAATTTCATTAGTTTCTCCATTATTTGATTTCTGTGCAGGAAACTCTTCAATGGTAGTACCACTATCATTAGTTTCACCATTTACATTTCCATTTTCAATTTTAGCCTCATTATTCTTTGCTTCACCAATTTCTTCTATATTTTCATTAATCACTTCTTTTTCACCTTTAATGGATTCAGCAGTACCATTACCATTTAAACTTTTCATTTTTTGAATCAACTTCTCAGCATCTTCTCTTTCTCTTTTCTCGGCAATATATTTCTCAGCCTTTTCTTTAATTATCTATAAAAATGAAAGAAATAGTACATTAGCTTAAAATTCAAAACACTACTGCAAAAGCAATAAAAATAAGCAATTATATTATGATTTAGTTCAGCTCTGAAATGTCTGGATTTGGATTCAATTTTCCAGCAAAAACATGTTAAATTGAAACCAAATCGAGCTCTTCACAGCTGAAGTATATTATAATTTATAAAATAGTAATACATAATATGACCTATATTATAGGACTTACCTTCTTGTATTCTTCAATTCCTTCCTGCTTAAATGACTCCGTTTTATTGGACAAGACGCTGAAAAATGTGTCCCAAAACTGTAAGTGTAAAGACAAAAAATATGGGCATATAATCAATGGGTGAAATACAGTCTTAACTGTTGGGTTTTAAATCAATTAACCACATTCTAACTTACATCATCAATATCCTCATGCTCTCCAGACAGTGTGACCAGCATACTATCGATGTCAAAAACCTCCAGATCCATTTTAATGACTAATACCGACTTACAAAACTTGGCCTTGATGAGCAGGAAGTACTGTGTCTATAATACAAATTTGACCGACTTTTTGAGATTTCAAACCCTATAAAATACAAAAAATACAAAAATTATGTAATACTGAGGTCATATGGCCCATATGTCCACAATACACAATAAAATATTACCTTGAGATTGAAAACTGAAAACACTAGTCAAAAATGGTCCACTTGACACCTAAAATAATTAGAGTAAAGTTAAGTTAGCCAGCTAACTTTCTAAAATAAATTCCACGTCAAATAGACTAGCAAAAATAACACAATACATACATGCATAGCTCAATATCAGTCTACAGTCTACAGCAGACCTTTTATATAAAGGTACCTATTTACCTTATAAAATGAGAACATAAAAAAAGGTTATTAGTCATTAGGTGTAAGGTAATAGGATAATAGTACCTTATAGAGACCAAGTCTATCTCAAGGACTCAAGGTCAAGAGTCATAATTTTATTGGTACTCTATAGAGATATAACTGATATAACTTTAAAAAGATGTTTTATAGAGAAGTTTTACTCTAGAGGAATCGAATCTGATCATATGCAATTCAATGAGGTACGAACTTTAGCTTGCTTTTCAAACCCTGCAAAATTATTTTCCTCTCTAGATTTTAGATTTTTCATTTTTCATGTAAAAAATTAGATATTAAAATTTTAATTGGGGATGGGAGCATCAAAATTTCGGGTTTTTATTTGCAAAATTTTAATTAGTTAATGGACAAGGCATAATGGAGTAGACATGCAAGATCAAAATTCAAAGTGACATCCTCAAATATTCATCATCTGGCCCAAATTTCGTCAAAATTCAAAGTGACACACAAAATCATCAATCATTAACAAACCATCGTCTCATTAAAATCTTTAGTAGGTAAATTATTGATTTAGTAAGTATATTATAATTATAATGTAGCGTAGCTGTAAATATGAGGAATTCAATTAAATCGGCCATGAAAGACCTGATTTTGACATTATGTATTTTACTTGTAAAAGTAAAATCAAAGCCAATCGGTTTTTTAGTGTCGATTTGGATGAGAATGAACTTTGAATGAATTATAAATTGTAATTGCTTTAGGCAATGGTATATTTATAATTCAGCTCTGAAGAGTCAAATTATGACCTCATCATGCTCAGAAAGAGTTGCCAAAGAGTGGCCAAAGTCATTTGGGTCAGGTATTTCAGATCAGAGAGCTAATATAAATTGTAAATGAAATATGAATAGGAGACTGTTTTTGTAAAATCACATTTTAATTTTTAATGACTTATTTTTCATTTTTTTGTAGATTTATTTATTAAACTTAAATTGGAATAAAATTGGAGACTGACTGAAATCAAATTTTCTAACGTAATACACAAGATCCATCATAGCTTTAAGACAACAGCTACAAAAAATCACATATTTAAACGTACTTAAAGGTAATTATCTGATCATTTTGTTAATTTTTTGATAGGTGGTCTTGACATTTAGGTAATTCAGCTCTGAAAAATCAAAAATGGAGGTTTTTCATGAGCTAAGTTATCTCTAAACGAATGGACCATTTAAAAATGTGTCATGAAATGAAATCATATCATAATTCATAATAAATTATTTTTTATAAAATATTCTCTAGTTGCTTTCAATTGTTAACCCTATATTGCACCAACTTGTATTAAAGAAAGTATATGAAAATTAGTCTTTTGCTGACTCTAAAAATTAATTGAAGACTGAGATTATAGGCAAGTATTTTTAACTTTATTTGTTTTTGTTATGCATTGATTAACCAACCAAAATATTAATTATATTTTTTATTTTTAGCCTAATCAGAGTAGCATTGTGATTTTTCCCAGATGGGATACAAAAGGAAGAAGCAAAGTAAACTTAACTTATTTTTTTTTACTATTTTTATTTTTCTATACATAATATTAGGTCTTTAATATGAATACTTTTAACTTAAACAGTGAAAAAGATTCAAAGTAATATGGCAAACGAAACTTGGAATTTGAATGAGGGTGTTGGCGATCGTTCTTGTGTCACTAGTAACTCTATACTATTAAATACCAGCACGAATCAATTCGAAATATTTAATTCTGGTCAAAATCAATACGAAATGAATTCCACTTCATCAGCGTCAACTTCAAAACCTCCATTTACTATGTCGCCTCTGGAGCAATCTACATTTCATAGCGTTCACAAAAAGATCGAATCTCTTCTAAACTTTGACAATTACCAGAATAGTCAGCCTCTTCGGCAAATCCATCATCAATGTGACCCTTTTACCATATGCCAAGACTTGGATCACTGCTCCTCATCGCTCCCAAACGCTCCTTATGATGACGGCACTGAAATAGTAAGGATTTTTCCCTCACCTTCTTCCAATAGGGGATTGAGTATACTAGCTTCAGAGTCAAAATCATGCTACGATAGCTCCATTTCAAGTATTACTCATAGTAATAAATTAGCACCTATAGGAGTTTTCTGGGACATTGAGAATATGCACGTAAGTTAATAAAATTAAGTCAAGAAATAAATGAAATGTGATTTTAAAAAAAATACTTGTTGATTTTTTTAGATTCCAAAAGGCAAATCTGCATTAAATGCTGTTCAAGTAATAAGAAGCCAATTTTTTGCTGAATATCAGGAAGCAGAATTTGTTTGTGTATGCGATATTAAGAAAGAATCTAGTGTTGTGATTCAGGTAAATTACTTTTTTTTAATCAGTTTAATAATATAAGGTGGTAAATGTTTTTTACAAATAGGAATTGAATGATGCTCAAGTGAATGTGTTGCATGTAAGTGGAAACTCGAAGAATGCTGCTGATGATAAATTACGACAATCGATGCGCCGCTTTGCTGACGTTTATTCTCAAACGAGTTACTTTGGAGCCGCTAATCCTCCAACAATTATATTGATATCTGGTGATATTAATTTTTCGGCGGATCTTTCCGACTTTAAAAATAGGTACGTAAATATCTTAATATTTAGTAAGTGTAAGTACAGAATATTACATACATGTTAAATATTATATTTTTATTATAAACAATATACCTGCCTAATGTATATATTATTATTTTTTATAGGAAACGACTGCAAGTAATCCTTTTGCATAATAAACATGCACCAGGTAAATTAAATTAGAAATGCAATTTATTTTGTCAAACGATTATTATTTTTATTTACAGAAGCACTTTTGTTATGCGCTAACAAGCATTTTGACTTTTACGAAGTATTGGGTGATTTACCAGCTCGTCCTGTTGGTCAAGCTGATGAAGAATCCCAAGGTAAATTAGGAAATTAAATTAAATTATTTATTTATTTTCTACATATTACAATCTTTTTACTTTTTATACTTTAAGTGGCTCCATTAAAAGGCGGTCATACACATGTGGATCTTATTATATCAAATTTACCGTCATCTGTACCTATGGTTCGAGTTAAGACAAGGTTAAAGAAATTGAGCGATAATTCTGGTGGACGTGTTGTTTCAATTCAAGGAAATTATGCAGTACTTCGTTTTCCTAACAAAGAAAGTGCTCAAAGGTGATACATAAAATTAAAACGTTTTATAATATAAATAGATACATATACCTTATTATATCAATTCAATGTATTATATTTATAGAAATACGGTTAAAATGTACCGGTTTATAATGTCCCGGTACAAAAATGTACCGGTGCAAGAATGTACCGGTACAAAAATGTCCCAACAAGAATGTACCGGTACAAAAATGTCCCGGTTTCATTTTTTTTAAATACTTTGAATTTTGATAATATAAACTGGTTTTTAAGGCCAGTTTTTCCTAAGAATTTATCTTTTACCAATGTTAAAATCAAATCTAAAGTATACTTCGATGGTCGATTCTCATTCTCGTACAGTTAAAAATG
>JAQIXA010000810.1:0-33893 GCA_034699045.1 Nanhermannia cf. coronata Gr-Ori-00579
TTGAAATTGAAATTTGAAACCTAATCCAAATTCAAATGGCAAAAGGAATGAGATTAAGCCACAAACTACACACATATAAATAGTTGAGAAAAAAAATTGCAAACCCGATATTTTGCAAAGTGTTACTTACATTTAGGATTGGTCTAGTAGTTCTTGAACTATTTTCATATAATTTATAGTAGTATGTGCAAAATGTAAATTTAAAATACCATGTGTTTTCAAGCTGCTTTATACTAGTACTTATACCTATATGTAATTGTACATTTAAAATCTTCATGTTCTTTGTATAATTGTAATTGTGTGCAAAATTTTGAACTTAAGTATAGTACCTAAGCATAAGGACTACTATAGTATAATATTAGTAGCTGGATTTGAGCCAACAAGATCTTTAGTTTTTAGTTTACGAAATTTTAAAAGCAAATCATAAAACACAAACTTCTCAGCCCAAGTAATTTATAATTTTATCCAATGCATGCATGTTCACTTACATTTGTGACATGCCGTAAGAAAATGTGTCAGATAATACTTCAACCTACCTTAAGATATCGTACCTTTTAGGCCTTAGCTAGTCTTAAAATTTCAAATTTCAGACCTCTAGGTCAAGCTCAAGTTTCGAAAAAACTCTAATTTTGATCAAATCTGTATTTTTTATGGAGTTTAGAGCTTTAAAAAGGCAGTAATTTGGCTAGAATTTGTAGGTTTTTTCGAAAACTGAACCTTTTTATAACTTTATTAACTATATTTTCTAGTTCATTAGGTTGTGGCATACGAGTATTTACTACTTGGATAGTAGTAGACAGTAGATTGTAATTAAATTTTTATAATTAGATAAAAAAGTTCACTTTTCATTTCATACTTCTCTTGTTAATTAAGCATGTCTGAAGTTTGTTCTGAAACTTTTTATTGTCAGCTATATTATATGTTCTATGGTTAGATTAAAAATTTGAATTTTATTTTTATAATTATGACTTTATTTTCTAATGAATTAAATATATTGTCCTTCCTGAGGTACTTTTATCGGGATACAATTTACGATGGTATATTCTCATATGTACTACGGATACCTATAGTATATCTTGTTTAATTTTCGGTTTTTTTTTGAGATCTGAGTCGGGGGTATGCGCTCTAGACTACCTTAGGTTAGGTAGGTCTATTACTATTTGAATTCTGAAACTTTTGGCCAAAGGTTTTAGGGATTTTTTGGAACTTGGTTCAAATTGACTGGGTTTTGTGATCCGAGTTGGTGTCTTTGAAAAAACTCGGGATGTGAAATAACTGGGACAGTTTAGTTCTATTCTGTACAAGCAATTGAGAAAAGTGTGTGTTTAAAATTAAAGAGAAAAAGTTTTTTTTCAAGACATGGGACTTTGGTTTTGGCTAAGGTTAGTTTCTTGGTGTTAGGATCGTAAAAAAAATTTGATCTTTACTCTGCTCTATAGTAGTAGTAGGGTACTCGTATTAGAAGGTTTTTAGAATATAAAAAGCAGATCTATTCGAAAGATCGTAAAAAAATCCTTCAAATCATCAAATACTTTTATTTATTTCCAAGTTCCAAGTAAATTATTTCACCTACTACATATACTGTACTACAGATAGTCAAATATTTTATTTCTTTACCTGCTCGAGATCTCAAGTTTCCCCTTCGGGTTCCTTTGAAGCCCCCCAAAGGGCCTAAATTACTTTTTTTTGTCTTGAAATATTCAATTCAGTACCTACAGTACAGTTCTAGTGATGTTATTCAAGTTGATTTTTGATATTTTTTTGTTTTAATATATAGTATAAGATACAAGTATCTACGTCTATAACAAACACAAATTGATTGTTCAAAAAGCGTAGAAATTTTCAAATTCTCAAGTGTTTTGTGCCCTTCTATAAGAGTAGTAGACAAAGATCAGTTGTCTTTTTTTTGGTTTGCTAAACTTTACTTTTTATTACATTATTCCAGTGAAATACTTTTAGTAGAGTTCTACTTTTTGTATGGTTTTTAGTTTTTGGTCGAAGAAATCTGCTCACTTAGACTTTTGTGTTTGTGACTTTGATTGCAGAGGATAAGACAAAGACAAAGTTAAATAAGACATTTTATATCTGTATTTGATCTGGAACCTCCTGGAACAGTATGTTGTACAGAACGTGGTGTAGAATTTGTAAAATTTTGGACAATTCCAGTGAAATGTGATAAACTTTTTGGGCTTGGTTTGTGATAATTTATGGTTTTAAAAGAATTTATCAATATACTGATACTTAGGTTTTCTACTATTATATAGGGACTTTTAAAGGTCAAATGTGTCAAAGATCTCAAATTTTGCATATATCTACCTATCTATCTGTAGATATTGGATTATTTTGCAAATTTTGAGAAATTTTGGGTATTAAAATATGTAGAATTTGAGATTAAGATTTTCATTCACATATCTACCATATTAAAATGTAATAGTACGAACGAGAAGAAGTAGAAAATGAGATTTTGAAGAATTTGAATTTGAGTTTGAAAAGTCCTTGAATTTTCAAAATGTAATCTTCACTTGGATCCTATTGTAATGTATTTAAATTGAGGCAATGATGCGAAATTTTGAGTAGAAGTAGAAATTGAAGTAGAAATTTTGAGTTGATGGTTTTATTCTACCAGGCAGGGTTTACTATGAGGTTATTAGTAGCTTTATATATTTATATGACATAATATTACATTCATACATAATGTATAGAATATTATTGCAGAATTATTTGTGTTCTTTGAGCCTTGGATAACTTGTAGATTTAAATTGATAATGAGAGGTTTAAAATTGTATTGTATTTTAGGGTTTTGGTGAAATTGTGAGATTTTGTTTGAGGGTTTTGTGATTCAGGAATTGAACTACCTAAAAGGTTAGATTTATTGTAGATACTTATAGTACCTACCTACAAAGTATAGTTTTGAGTTTTGAATTGAAAGGATTAGATAAAGATTAGGTCAAACCAATAAATTTCAAATTCATATACAAAGTACATACCTAGGTATACAAACCATTTTTTGTCAAAATATCGCGGATTCTGGTCACTTTATAAAAGGACATTTTTTACAAAAATATTTGTTCAGAATTGAGAAATTGAGAACTATAATTTTGAGCCTAAAATGTTGCTAAATTTCTTAAAGTTATCTATTTAGTGTAAAAAGTGACCACTTTTTAGGTACTTTTTAAGGCTTAAAGTGAGCTTTATGATCCTGGTCGTATTAATCATACAATTTGATCCAGTGTTCAAATATTATTTAGGTTTGTAGTGTAGGTAAAGATATTTATCTTTCGACAATTGCGAACAAACGATCTATTTGTTATTTATATTTATTCTTAACTTGGAATTTATTAGTCTACACTACAAATATTTGAAATTTCAAATATTATGCATTGTATGAGTACCCTATACCAATCGATAAAGTATACTTTTGTAAGGTTATAGAATAGAGTAATAATGAAAGAATGAAATACGAGTTTCTTTCATTTTTCTGTTTTGGGTTAAGAAAAAGTCTAAACATGGTTCAATTTTAAGATACCTATACAGTATATATTGAATATTGTTTGAAGTTTTTGACTTTGAAGACATTGAGGCTGAATTATTGTGTAAATACTATAGGCATCATACTTTTGAAGTATGTAGGTACATTTGTATATTATTGTGAAAAGGTCTTAAAGATAACTTTTAAACTTTACTCTATATTCTATATCCTTTTGGGGATTAAAGTAGAAAACTTTGTGATTTTTTTTCTCTGAAAAGGATTTCTAACGAAATTCGAATTAAATGATGAGTCCCCCCCCCCATATATTTTTTATCCTTTAAGTGAATGCTAATCTCAAATTTTGTAATCTTTAAACTTTTTTTACTTTTATGTAAATATATGAGTTATTTTTGATTGTTAAAAATAACTACTTATTATACTTGGAAATTCAAATCCAAATTCAAATTCAAAGGTCATTATTATTATTTAGTATTACCTATTTCAATGTTGCAATAGGATTTATTGAGATAAATATTTGTTTAAGAAGTATCTAGATACGTAAATCTAGGTACCTAATTATATGTCTATTTTGAACATCAGAAAAGCTCTCGTGAGGGGCCTTAACTTGGTGTTAATCGAGTCAGTTAGATGCATAGATATAATTGATTGACAATTGACATCAAGTAAAGGTCAAGGTTTCAATGAGATTTTAACAAAATTAGAGAAAATTTCAAAAAATATACCTACAAGTATTTAACACCTATCTAGATTCTAGAAAATTCAAAATTTCAAAATCTTATAATACCGACTGGTCCAAAATAATATCTGTAAATATCAAATTATGAATACTACTAGGATTTATAATTTATAATTCTGTATAGAATCAAATTTTTGCTAATCACTAATCACATGGATATTTCAGCTGTATATAACAGCTGAAATTTTTTGAAAAAATTGACATAGCTAATCGTACAAAACAGTCTAATCAGTTGAGCTAATACGTAGATACTAAGGGTAAGTAGTAGATACTAGCATTAATATACCCTTAGGAAAATTTAAACAATGTTTTTTTATCTTTAACTAATATTGATTCTATATTTAGATAGGTTTTTTGTTTACTTTAGATATTAAATATAGCCGGAAATGTATACTATTTTGTCTTTTTTTATGCAGTTTACCCTACCTTACCTTATGTAGTGTACTTACCATATATACAGTATATATGTATCAAAATGAGGTTTTTAAGCCTGAATTTCTACTTGGTAATAGGTATTTGTGAAGTGTAAATTTTGACTTTGAGTTGAAATTAGTTCGAACACTCGATATTTTAATTATTAATTTGTTCTGATTAATCTTTTTTGTTTTCGATTAATTGGGGATTTATAGTACTTTAAACGAGAATCTGTCTGTTTGTAGTTTGTAGTATCTACTATAGTCAGTAAAGTGTTATCTTTCATTAACAATTTAGCAAATTTATTTCTCTTGTAAAAGTTGGTTCAAGAACTCGGATTTTCGCTTTCAATTAGTAAATTAAGAATTAAAGGCGGTTTTAATCCTCATATGTTTTAAGTATGGGGTAGATAAACCAAGTTTTTGTGAGTTTTCAACTTTGGATTTGATTCATTTTGTTACATTATAAAGTGATGAATGAATTATTTAATAGGTCTTCTTACTACCATAGCTGTTTTTGAGGCTCGAAATTAAATTCGAAATTTCAGGAGAAACTACTAGAGAGAAGGTAGAGAGAGAGAGAGAGAGGAAACTAGCAATTTAATTTAATCTCAAGTCTGTCTAGTTTTACGTTTGGGTAGATTGTTATTTCACCTATATTATTGTCTAATACTAATACTATTAATAGTAGTACTATCTAGTTCTAGTTAGTAATAAAAGACTTGTTAAGTTGATACAAAGGTATATAAGATACGAGTATAAACTTATCTATCAATGTCTAATAAATGTATCTTGAGTGATTTGTTAAATTGTTTTAGAGTATAAAGTTTGAACCCCACTGTTTATGTAAATTATTGATAATGTTTTTGACTTGGCTATACCTGGTGTTATAGTAGTACTTTTAGAGTATATTTTATGACATTTAAGTGGTCGAGTTGACTTGAAATTTGATTATGAATTTCTCAGAAAAGGGAAGTAAATAGTCATGTAAATGTAAATTATAAATGATGTTTACATTACATTCAGCAGTAGGGTACTCGTAGATAGCTAAGTACCTACTGATTTACCGATAATCATAGAAATTTTGATAAAATTCTTTTAAAAATTGTAATAATAATATAGTCGAACTTTTCCATAATAGCCTTTAAATTCGTATTGAATATTAGATAGGTACTTTTACGAAATTTCCTCATGTTAGTTTTATAATAGCTTAGGTATATCAGCTTTTTCTTACCCCAAGGGAGATTTTTGGTCATTTTTGTAAAATTAAAGTTGTTCTCTTTTAGTTTTTTTGGATCTTTTAGTAGATACCTATTAGTAGTATCTAGTTGGATAAGATAAAGTTAAACCAAGCTCAAAAAAGTTAATTTATGAAATTACTCAAGGTGTTCAAAGTGTTTTGTGGGGAAGGAAATTAATTTGAATTTTGAATTAATGCAGTAATTTCTGGTGACATTTTGACTTTTTTTATTTCCTTTGAACCATCAAATCAAGACTTGTTTGAAGACTTGTAAACTTGTACTTACTTTTATAAAATAGAGTACAGTGCCAAAATGAGTGATAGTAATAAAAAGGGTAGTGAGAAAAGTTCAAAACCGAGGAGGAAAATAAGCTTACCATGGTTTCGCCAAAGTTCATTCTCACCTCATTCGGCCGCTTTAACACGCCAACATACTGTAGACACAACTGGGGCTGGAGTTGTAAGATATCATTCTTTTGATCAGCATGAGGAGGAGAAGGTATGTATATCGTATATGATAGGAAATTGTATTTTTTTAAAATAAAATGACACTTTTTACACCGACAGGTCACGATTTGTAATCATCTAAATGAGTCTTTAGAAAATATTTACGTATAGTAGGAGTGCTTTTAAAATAATATGGATTGCGACAACCTTTTAGAATGATTTGGGTTAGAATAAAAGCTTACAATTTCTAGCACTATTTAGGATTTAAAAAATCAAATATATGAATGATACAAGAAATCTTAAATGTCAACTTATTACTTTTACAAATATTGGTTTGACTAGTCATTATTATTTGAACAAATTTATTCTTGAAAAGGATTTGTAGTTTCTGGGTACTCGTACTACTGATTACTGATCCTAATAAGTAATTGTAGTGAGTACTTTACAGAATTTTACAAATTTTATAAAAAATTTACTTGATGAAATTGAAGATTTCCATGTTTTTTTACATGTCTAATTATGTCTAATTATGCTTTTTTTAGGTAATTTTATGAATCTTTTCGTAATCCAAAATAAATTTTACGTAGTATGTTTTAGATATAGTTAAAGAACTGTACAAATCGTGTCTCTTTAATTATTTATAGAATATTTCCATATGCTTTTAAGTTGAATCAAGCATCACTTAAGCTTATAACTTGTACCAATAGGAGTTTTATTAGAAGTATGAATTCCCATGTTAAATGACTTCATAATAGTAATTTGAACAAATTTATTGCCCTTGAGTGCAAATTAGTGCTAATGGCTTGTACAGTCATATACTTGAGGGAAATTTGCAAAAATTATGTATAGGTAGGGTACTACAATTCTTGGAAATTTGAAAACCACTAGAGATTAGAAAATACCGAGTTTTCGGACTTTTTTTTTAAATTACAAATTTTTGCAAAAAAAAATTTATGGTTGTTTTTTTAAAAGAGATCATTTGGGAGTATTTTTTACAATTCAGAGCTTCATAATTTCATGTAAAATTTTAGACCAACAGAATTTTTGTTAGGTATATCTATTTACACTTGACTACTCGTTACTTTTAAGCATTTAAAATTAGAATTGTCATTTAAAAAATAGTTAGTAAAAGTTTCAGCTGGTATAATTTTAGTAAGGTTTTTTCTTTGATAACTCGAGGTCTCGAGGGAATTTCATCAAAATTTTATGAGATGATTTTTGTACTTTAAATTAACTTGAAAGTTAGTTGTGGTTTTATTTCATTTTACAGCTTGTACTATACAGATTACAGATACTTGTATATCTGCACTTCTTACTCTGCTTTTAAGGGTTGAAATTTAAAATTTTGTAAAAGTTGTAGAATTTCAATTTCCTTTTTTGTGCTTTATGCCTTGTAGGTATTCGTATGCAAATACACAGTACCAGTACGAGTATACATGGTATACATGGTTCAAGTAAAATTAGGTATCTCGATTTTGAGTTTTTTTTTGATAAAATTTCCGTTTTTGTACAACATTTTGCTACATTGATATAATCACTTTTTGATCTCCAAATTTTTCAGGATTACGATATTAGGTATACAGAATAGAAGGATAGTATCAGCTGTAGTACTTTCCCTGGTAAAAGTTGATTCTATTACTGGTTTCCTACCTAAAGCCTAGACTTCCAGGAAAAGGAAATTTAATGTAAAAATAATTACCTACCTAATTTTGTATATCATGATTATTAGTAGGGTTTTTTGGGCGGGTTAAATTGGATTCTTTCTCGTGTACCTTTTCAATTTTACATCATTGTAAGTATCTATGTAATAGCACTATCATTTATTTACAACTAAAATACTATAATTTCGAATTTCTCGAGTTCAAAGTATTTTTACTAAATACAATACTGGTATTTTAGCGGGGGTAAATAATTATTTCTATTGATTTTTTAAACTATATTTAAGGTACTACATATAATAATATACGTATCAGTAGATATATATTATGTAGTGAAGATGGGATACTCGAATTTTATATTTTATGTAGTCTATTACCCAGTATTAGACTATTAGAATCGAATAGTTAAACATCCTAAAATATAATGGATCAGAATTAATTGTATTTTGAATTCTATGCAGGTTTTTTTTCTCTTCAGCACGAACTGGCTGGTGGGTGTATTTCGGAATTTTGAACATTCTACGACTCTTTATATTAGAATGACAAAAAATCACAAAAAAAAAAAAGTCGAGTGTACCTACTGGTTTGGTTGTAGTAGTGTTTATACAGATCTAACCTCAAGTAAAATAAACAATACCTTAAGTTTAGTCTCTTTAACCTAAAAATCTTTAAAAAGATTAAAATACTTGTTAGTAATCAGCAGAATAACTCATATTTTATTTAGGTTAACTTTTTTATAATATGAAAAAAGTTCATATTTCAAATTATATTTGACTCAAGAAAGATCACTTTTCTCACAAATGATCTTTTCAAAAACTTTTTATAATTTATAATGATCTCAATATTACCTACCTACATTTGAGCATTTAAGTCGAAAATCCAAGTATTTTTCAAGGAAAAATACTAGAAGACCTTTTATGATTGTTATTTTAGTATAATATTATGAATGAAGTACCCTACCTACTACTAGTACTAGTATTTAATGAGCTGTGATTTATTCAGAAGGTTCATATGGGATTTGTCCTTCTTGAATTTTGAGTTTTTTTTACTCGTATTAGACATGTACCTAGTAGATATCTAGGTATTCCTAATTTTAGAAGTATCAGTAGTAGTGGGTACTTTTCAATGCTGTAAATTACCATTATATTAGACTACATAACTCTTTAGTACTGGTACTAGTACTAGTACTAGAGAACATATAGAGTTACAAAAAGATTTTCCATCTCTTTTGTTCATTTTAATACCTTAAATGAAATCCGAAATAAAAGGTCTCAACTTTGAACTTTATAGTTTATAGAGTGCTTTATGATGATATTATCAGTACGAATATGTATAAGTAAGTTTTGGTTGGGGAAAGTTGACTGTTTTTGGTTTGGTTTGCTCCGAATATGCTCGTAATTACACTTTAAGGGAAATTGTTAAATTTACTACTGTGTTATAGGCTTTTAATACTATAATGTATCTAAATACTTGTATGTATTTTATAACTGGAGGACAAATTTATAAAGTAGGAACCTACATACATAATACAGATATGTAGGTACCTATAAAAGAATTACACAGATAAAATTGAAAGTCGAGTAAGCATGATTTTTTAAGTTTTTGAAATATTTCCAAAAATGACTTTTTTTATCAGAATTTTTAGACTTTTTTGATATATTGGGTTAACCTAGAAGTCTGAAACTAAAATTATCAAATCAAGTTTGATTGGGCTTTTTAGTATGTGAATATAAACGCTTTTCTCGAGCTGAGTCATATAATATTAGTAATGTAGGTATACGAAGTTATAAAAGTGTTGAAAATATTTTTTTGAAAGTAAAGAGAGAATTTAATTTAATAAAAATACCTATCAAAGAAAAGCGAATAACTTTCTAAAAATAAGCTTAAATACAGGCCAAATATTTCTGCTTTCTGCTGATATTTATAAGATTTTTTGAAGCCTATCCTAGTTTATATTGTATAAATATAAGTTAGTAGCAAATGGGTATTGGGTATTTTTAAAAGATAAAAATGTATTGTTAAATTTTACGTTTTAAGTTAGATTTATAAGCTCTCTTTTGAATTTTTTCTCTTTATACCTAGTTATATATATACCTATTGGTATTGGAGAAAGTTTTTTAAAAAATTCGAATTTTCTAAACTTATTCTTAAAATAATCGGATCAAGTTTAGCATGTAGAATGTAGGTGGATTTATTGTAGTATTTGTAAAATACGTAGAACTATTATCGAATTTTTGAAATAATTTTGAAGGCTTCAAAAGTGCCTACCAAAATTTAAATTGAGGTACTTTTATGAGATATGAAACTTGATATTTGAATTTGAATTTTTGAACTGAAATTGAAAATTGAAATTGGGAAAATTTCTCTAGATTTCTAGATTAAATTACAGGTTTAAGTTTCAGTATAGTAGGTATGTGGTAGGTCTTTTAAAGTGAATTAAGTTAAGCGAGAAACTTTACAAGTTCTGATGGCTTTATTAATTATTAGTGGAAAAAGTCACAGTTTTTAATTAGTTTTGTGTTTAGAACTTTTAGTTCTATCTTTAATATATACAGATATATAAGCCCAAAGTTAATAAAAGAAAAGAAAGGTCAAAAGTTGAATATTTTTTGATCGTGGGAAGTTAAAAGAGATAAATCTGGATAAGATTTCAGTACTATTGATATGTATACCATTTGCTATTAATAACTAGCACTAGTACGAGTATGTAAAGGGCAAATTATTTACAAGTAATGTGAGAAAAAGCTCAGAAAAATAACACTTTTCTAAACCTAAATACCTAACCAAAAGTATCCTATTCAAAAATATTGAGGATTCTTCTGAGATAAATGTCACATTTCTTGTTCTTTTGATTTGTAGTTGTTGTGGGTGTAGGTGTAGTCTACTCGTATAAGCTGTATTAATATTAATTTTAATGAACTTTAATTTATTTTCTCCTCCTGTAGAGTTCCATAGACATCGCATGGGTTATGAATGATTATTCTGCGAAATCCGGATCTTCTGGAGAACTCTCTGTTCATAAGGGTAAACATTATCCTACTATTATTAATAGCAATTTTTATTTTTTGAAATGTCAGAAATGATAAATACTTAAAGGAAAGGTTATGAACTTATGAACCTACATAAGTATATTAATTACTACTATATTTAAAACTACAGGTCAGCAGGTTGAGATACTCGAGGTCAATTCTGCTCATCCAGAGATGTGTCTTGTCAGACTTCAAAATCAGACTGCTGGAGATCAGGCTGGACAGTCGAGCGGTGCTGGTGAGGGGCTGGTCCCATTATCGGTAAGTCAAAATTTTTGTAGGGATTATCAATTTTAGGCAGATTTCTAAATATTTTTTTAAATTTCAATTTCAAAGGTGCTTAAAGCTATGCCTGGATCTCGGCTTGACCATAACGGTAAGAAAATTTCCAATATTTGCTTTCTTTAGCTTTCATTAGGATATACCTAAAGCATCTCTCTCAAGAAATATTTCAAAATTTGCCTGTTATTGACCAAAAACCTTAATTTTAAGTGTAATTTTAATCTTGAAGGTAAATAGGTTTTTTACTAGTAGATTAGGTAATATGTAACTATGCTATCTACTACACTTTAAAGGTGTCTTGAATTTACCTTGAAATGTTCAGCACTCTCTTTTGGGTATTTTGAGATTCAAAACTCCGAAAAACCGAATTTCGTATTCCTCTACTAGAGGTTGGGCTCAACACTTTTGCGAAATTCGGTTCTCGACCAAAAAGCCCGAATCTCTTACATTTGTACCATAATATTGTTTTTTACTTGTAAAAGTACTATGGGATTGGAACAATGTATAAAAGTGTGGGTGATTTTAATCGAAATTCAAATAAACTTGATAATTTTAATTCGAATGATACGATGACTTATTTATAAATAGTACTTTTCCATTTAAGATTAAAATGTCATTTAAATATACCTAAGTACCTACCTAATATGTTTAAAACTTAATAATTTGTAAACAACTAGGTAGGTACTAGTAGGTTGGTAGGGTACTTAAGAATTTTAAGAATCTTCTAATTATAAAAAATATCAAAACGTCATCATTTTGACATTTAAAAGTCCATTTCTATAAGTAAGGCAATTTAATTTCTTTTTTAAGTCTGATCTGTTTTTCTTTGTAAAATACTAATATTCTAGCAGATAAAAACTTTATAAATTATTAGTAGGTACTATTTCATCTATCTACCAGTACCTAGTACCTAACCTATACTATGTTTAAGAATTAAGATAAAGTTTTAAATTTTAATAGAGTTGTGGGTGGAATGAATTTCTCTCGAGTTTTCTGTTGAAATTCAAAACTTGCGAATTCTTTTTATAGATTTGATTATATTTTATTTTATGTATTTAAGTAGTATAGGATTTTACAAGTAAATAAAGTTTTCCTGTGGCTTTCTTCTCCTCCATTTATGTAAAGAATTAGGGCCTTACTAATAATACTTGATAAAAAGATCTTTGCATTTGCTTGTGTAACTTTATTGTACTATTATTTTGTCTACTTTTGTATAAAGATTTTAAAAGATAATAATGTAAAGCCTATGGCACTTTATACACTATTTTACTTTCTCGAGATAATATTGATTTAGGTTTAGTTTTAAATTTAAAGGTTAAAAGATGATTCCAAGCCTCTGCTGGCTGGCTCCTTGTTTTTAGTCGACTGATTTTGATCTTGAGTTGTAAAATTTAGATTAAGTTTTGTGACTTGTATAGGTCTCATATATTCCAGACTATTGATAGTATATGTAGTAGTACAGTTAAGATACTGTCATAAGAACCAAGTCTTTTGGGAAACCTTTTAAGGCCCTCATATTATAAGGAAATACTCATATAAAAGTAAGGATGAGGTTTCTCAGAGCTGAATTAAATTAGGGTAGACTACTATGGAATCTGTGTACCTTTTGTTTAGAGCTTTATAGAGTTGTTTTATCGTACGTGTGTCTCGCAATTTCTAAATTTCTATTCAAACTTTTTGAGACTGACTTTGACTTTGAGAGAGACTCTTATTGAGAGTCAGTCAGAATTTAGAGATGTATTTTGAAAGATTTCTTTGATCTACTGGTACTTGTAGTACAGTATAGTAGGTATTTTGAATTAGGTACCTTTTTCTTTTCATTATATTATTAATTATCTTTTGAGCTTTGATTCATCTCAATTTACTTTTAAATATAGACTTGGAATTGCTATTATAATGCCAAGTATACATACCCTAGACAAACTACAAGTACTAGGTAAAGAAAAACGGATAAAAGCAAGTTGCAAAGTCTCATATATTTAGTAATAAAAATAAATGTTCAAATTGCAATTCTGATATCTAGTTCTATAGGGTACTTGTAGTCTAAAGTCTAGACTTGAAAATTTGTGAAATCGGCAGTTTTTTGAAATTTTGATGAAATTAATGAATAGAACATTTACTTTTTTATTTCAAAATATCGAAATTCTTGAGTTTTTCGACGACTTTCCCTTTTAACTTTTAGGGGTTAGTTTATTATTTTTTTAATGATTAAATTTTATTAAAAGGAAAATGTTTATGGATGGTAAAATCGATATTTTTGTTATTTTTCTTTATCCAATTGCTATCTGAAATTGAAAGCTGATATTTGTAGGTACTTGTACTAGTACTACTAGTACTACTAGTTCTAGCAGTAGGTAGTAGGTAGGGTACTATAATCTATATAAGTAGTTGTTGGTTAGATGAATACAAATTTATTTTTTTAGGAAGAAAAAAAACTTCCCTACCTACTTATTGTGTCAATATTTATTTAAGAAATGGCCAAGTACAGTTTTTTCTTGTTAACAAAAGTATCCTATAGCAATGTTAGGTCATACTTGTATATAGTGAAATAAAGGAAATTCCAGCAGGAGATAAGGTTTACTCTACTTTTATTTTAATGCTTTATTTAACTTGGACTTTTGAGTTTTAAAAGTTTTTTTATTTTTATTTTGTACTCTAGACCAGGCTTACATTTCTGATGTTTTTTTTCCTGAAAATTTCTTATCCTTATTAGGTCAACTGATGTATTAAAATTTTAAGAAAATATCCAAAATTTCCTATCAGATTTCGAAAGAATTTCGAAATTGAACTTTTGCGTATTTCTCACAGAAATAATGCTAAGAATAGTCAGAAATTTTAAATATCTAAGTAAGGATCTTATTCTTAGGATTAGTTCTTACTACATAGTAGTTTAGATAGGTATAGCAGTATTACATATAAGGAATTTGTGCGAATTTCATAGAAGATGTAAAGTGGAGAGGAATTTGGTTTTTTATAAAAGAAAAAAGTATAGGTATTTTACTTTTTTAAGAGTTAGAGTGCTAGTTTGAGGTGAGAGACCTGAAAGATTAAATCAAAAAAATTTGAATAATTTTACTTTGAATATGAATAGACTTTTTTCAGAGCAATGTACTATGTATTACTACCACTGATAGAATGGGGAAAGTTACTTTATTCTAGACAAGTTTTTGAACAATTGTGAAGGTGTTGGTTGTGAATTTGATCAATTTTTTCAACCGATAATATGATTCAAATTGCTTCCCTTCAACTCACTTACCGGTATTTATGTATACCAGTCAGTGTTAAAAGTATTAGGGAATTGAAAAGGATAGTAGCATTTTATAAGGTTTAAAATTGAATTTTAGATTAAGTCTATCATCTGATACTTGTACTAGTAGTTCTAGAAGGCTACTGGAAAAGTAGTTGTAGTAGAAGGCTACTGAAAAAGTATTGAGGACTTTTAGACTTGTAGTAGACTTAAGTATAGGGCAAGATATATTTTGCAAGGTTTTTGTAAGTAGCATTTGAGTTGAGTATTTGAGCAAAAGTGCTTTTTGAGAGGTTTTATTTGACTTGAAGAAAACTTGAAATTTGAACTTTGACATATTGTAATACATATCCTATATTATGTACTAGTATCCAGCTCACTGTTACTGGCCTTCGACATAAAATATTTTTTAAATTTCTAGCTGGGAAATTCTTAAAGAACTTGCGATATTTATGTTGAGGTTCAGCTGAGTTTTGAATTTGAAGTTTGGATTGATATTCATATTTTATTTGTCCATTTATCTTGAGCTCATGAATCATGAATTTGGAGTTTATTTTTTGGACTTGGAATTCAATTTATAAGTTGGGAAATGGCCACAGGTGTCTTTATAACCCGATTTCGATTTGAATAAGTGCACTTATATATAGTAGTTTTGGGGATTTTTTATTTATGAAATGTAGGCTCTGTAATTTGAGATTTTATCAACTTTGAGTTGAATTTGGATTGTTTTTAGCACTTGCTTGTAGTTCTATCTTATGCATGTTGGATATACCTGGGGAAATGAATTAGTTATTAGTAGAATGGTAATGGGAAATAATTAGAGTTTGAGCTGCTTATGGGTCTTTTGAAGATTGTTTAAAAGGATTCTTTTGTTTCTGAATTTGTCCTATGGTAGCGGTAGGTACAGAGTACAGTTACAGTAAGGTATTAGGTTCTACTAATATTATGTTCGATTAAGGCTTATTACATTACTTACATATATAAAGTATGAAATTAATGCTTAGAAGCTCGAGGCGATTGTATTTCACTAATTTTGCAGAGTTTTCCGACCAAAAATCTATCGATTATTGCCATTTAATCTATTACAAAATGTCTAAAAATCACAAAAAAATTCTTGTATCTATAGCCTAACCTAAACTTGAAAAAGTTAAGGCTGAGAGTTCCAGTTTAACAGAGGCGACTCTAGACAAATTTTCCACGTAGGTCGTCAGAGAAATTTTGAATCCCAAATAGATAATTTGGGATATTTGGGATAATATTTCATTTCAAAAAAGTCAGAATTTGATACCTCAATATTCAAATCTATATCGATATTATCCATAAAAATGCTCTAAATAGTCTCAGAATCTCTCTATCTACCATGCCACCTGAAATTAATTTTTAAAATGCCTATCTATTTTACCCTATAAATTCCATTACTTATGAGATTTCTAAGCCTTAAAATTGAATAATTTATAACGGTGATACTTGGTAGTTCTCAAAATATTTTGATTCATTTAGAACTCAAAACTAATTGTAAGTACTTACCCTACCATTACAACAGGCAGTACTAGGTAGTAGAATTGGAGCAGGTACTCTAGATTTGTAATTATTTTTACGTTTTAATGTATTTGACACTTGGCCTTTTAAAATGTGACTTGTGGTCTAGTTTAGGTGTTTAATATTTCGGTTATGTAATGGAAATCTATTATATTACTAGTATAGTACCTATTATATTTTACAATAGTGCAATTATCTATGTGAATATAGGTATACCATATAGTAAGTAGTAATATCGGTATATGGGTAATATAACGTGTTATGCCGCAAAAGAATCGATATTGTTACTACTACATAATATTACATAAAATCATACTCTGGCTATGGTAGGGTATAGATTTCACAACTTTTGCTTTTTACTTACACTTACTACAAATATGTAGGTACTTGGTAGTATTTCTAAATATAAAAATACTGCACAAAGTACAGTATAAATCAAAATATAGTGGTGCTTTTTTTTGTAGTTTTTTTAGTCGTAAAATACGAGTACAATAATTTGCTCAGTAATTTATCGTTGGTTTTGAAGTTACCAGTATATTATAATGTAAGTACCCTACTGTACTATTTTTTAAAGGTTTTTTTCGGGAATTTTATGCGAATATTATTATATTTTAGACCTTGAATTTGAATCAAGTTACTTTACTACTCGTAGTTATGTTATGGTACCCTTACCCTACTAATAAAGCAAAGTTTTTTGATGGATACTTGCTTTGACTTTGACTTTGAAATTTGAATTTGAATGAAGTTAAAGGAGATTGATTATATTTAAGTTTAATTCGAAATTCTATAAAGGTACCTACTATGGATATATGCATAATACCTTTTACTTGAAATGAAATTTGAAACTTGAATTTGAGTTTCAGTTTGAGTTTTGACAATCGAGAGAGATTCTGAGAAAGTTTTGCATATTTTCAAATCACTGAGTTTTGCCTAATTTTGAATTGTAAATTGTAGGTAGGCCTTAACTTATAATGTATAGTTAGTATGTGTAATAGTTTTGAGGTGATTAAAACTTAAAACTTTTCAAAGTTTTTGGTGTATTTTACTAGTACAATGTAGTAGTGGTTCTATGGGTAATTTCGTGGTAAAAGTACTTATAAATTGAAATTTTAAGCTTACAATCGAATCGAAATGAATTATTATATAATAGTTTTTGGTAGAAAGATAGATACTTTGTATTTTTAGACTTTATTATAGAATAGATATTTTTGTTAGCATGTAGACCTTGAGCTTTTGATTAAATTTTACCTAAAATCTGCTGAATTTTAAATCCCCTTTTATATAAGATACTACTAGTATCTATTACAATATTGATACAATTAATTTAAAGTAGGTTGCAATTGTAATTCAGATTTTGATTGATATTAAAATGAAATTTCATGATTCATAAGGTCATATGCTCGTAGTGCTAGACATTATTACAAATTAAAAATAATATAAAAGGGGACATTTTGCAGATTTTACACTTTTTGGTATCTAATTTTAATCTCTAGAAAATTATTTAAATCTGAAATTTTTGATCTCTAGAAAAGGTCTTTTTAGCTCATTTTCTTACAGACTTTAATAACTTGAGAACTAACTGCATCTGTAATCTGTCCACTTTTATAACTAAAACAGAGATATTTTACTAAAATGAACTTAATAAACTTTGCATGTTTATAAGATTGACTATAGTACAATATTATAAGTATAAAGGTGTATTTTAATATTTACTGATATAATAGATTATATAAGGCTAGATGAGAGTGTCAAAATTAGAATAGAAAGTGTCCTTGATAAGGAAATTGTAATTTAAAATATGTTTTGTATAATGAGTAATGAGAGATACTACATAGTATGTATTACAGATACATGATTGTAGTTTTAATTTTTGATTAAATATTTTGTAAATATCGTGCTAACAATCTACAAGTGATCATAACATTATGAATAGGTATATATGTATAGGTAAATAGAGCTATTGAAATATCTATGTACCCGATCACCTTTTCTAATAAATAAAAGTTTCTAATGAAATTCTATACTTGAGAATTGTATTATTTTTTTCTTTTTTGAATTTTGAAGTGATATCACGATTCGTAATCAAGCTCAAATTGTGAATTTAATTAATCTTGGATGACTTGAGTTTATACCTATAGGTAGTTGAATTTAAGAGACAGTTGAACTTCTCTATAACTCGATTGATCGATTGCTAAGAAATTTGACTGTAATATAGTAGAAAAAATATAAAATTTCTGGAATTTTTGGCTACAATTATAGAGTTTCGAACAGAATAGGAGATAATTTACATGGATATATGATATAAATACTGATACTGTATAAATACATGGATATGATCGTTTTAGAGAAGTTTTACTGTATTTTTCATTGAATTTAATTAATTTAGTAGTAGTAGTAAAACAAGCAGTAATTCCTCTATAAAGTGTCGATGACAATTGACTTTTAATTCAAAATTCGCCGTACAGAGATCGAGATTGAGTTGAAGGTTCTGAAGGAGAAACCTTGGATTTCCTAAAATGGGTTGGATAAGGATTTTTTCTATGTACATATTACATCATGCCAATATAAGTATTCATTTTAAGTATATGATAGGTCATTATCATATTATTTTATCATAAGCATAAGCATAAGTAAAATGCATTTAATTTTTTTCTTATCAAGAGACTTTTTAGTTCATCAAAGTGCTTTGAAAGTGAAACAACAAGACTTTTATACTCGAGTAGTTAGTGTAAAATCATGCTTAACTTTTCGAAAATTATTTGATTTTAATGTGGTTTACTTGAAAGCGAAATTTGGTTCTACTTTATATACTATAGTATCCTATATCTACCTATATAATATGGTAGATAATGATTACTGAAAGTGCATTTATTTTTAATAGCTCATTTTATTTAATTGTATTTTGATTTGATTCTATTTTTCCTCAAGTTTTTGGTTTTTAATGGTTTATTTCTCTTTTATTATTGTACTGATAGTATCTACAGTATAGTACTGGTTCTATTGACGTCAAAAGCCCATATAAAGAATACAGAATACAGAATAGAATTACTTGAGTAAATCTGTGTTGTTCAGTGCGTTCTTTTAACTATTTTACGTAGTACCTATACTTAATACAGTTTAAGTACTAAATATAAAAGTAGATTGATAATTAGCCCGTATTTAAATGAGGATTTGTCCAGTTTTTGTGAAAACTTTCCGAATGTGTTATTAAAAGATAGAAATCTTTTTTGGAAATGTTCTAATTTTTGAAATAATGAAGACTTGTAAGTTTGATTTGATTTTCTAATAGTTCTTTTTAGACCGTAAATATTTACAAAATAAATTGTCAATTTTTAAATTTGCTTTATTTTAGGCTTAATTACATCGCTTATTATTAGAGAATTTTTGACATTTTAGAGGAATTTAGGGTACCTAAATTAAATTAGCATTAAATTAAGATTCTTCAAAATTTTGAATTGAAGTTTCTAGAAAGACCTAAAAGGCTTTTAGAAGGTTTCTAGGTTTCTAGACTTGAATAGTCGATTGAAAAAGTAGGGAAATGGTTAATTATCTGTACCTATAATATTTTGAAAGACAATTTTTATAGGTAGGGTAGGTTCTTTTATAATTTATCTTATAATGCCTATATTGAATAGGTAGGGTATACTTGATAGTATTGCAAGTAAGTAAAGTGTTTGAGCTTTCTTAAAAAAGGGAAAAATGAGTTAAAGTGACAAAAGAATTTTTTGGAAGAATTGAATTTGAAGAATATTGAATTATAAATAAGGTAATAATTTGATTAGTCTATATTGTTCGAGAATTTTCGAGTTTACAATTACATACGTATCTACGAGCTAGCACTATGATGTATACGTATTTATAAGCAACAATATTCAGAATATTCAGAATACGAATACAAAATACAAAAGAGCATTGTGAATTCTGAAAAATAATAGAAGGAAAAATTGGCAATTTTATACTTACTGTATCTACTACGCCGAATTAGAATATTATGACAGGTTTTTAAAATTCAATTTAGATTATTTAGTCCTAGTATCTTAGGTTTGAAGATATGATAGTTCTATCTGTAGTATGTCGAGTAAAAAAGAGGAAATTTAATTAGGTGTTTATTCAGAGTTACGAACTTTTAAATACCTTTTTTTTACATTAAAATATCTTGGATTTTAAGAATTTTGAGAATATGAATATATTAGTGTTTTTTTTAAGTTTTCTATTTAAAAAAGTCATATTTTTGAGTATTCTGTCTGACATTTTTGCATTTTTTGAAGTGGTATAATGCTCATAATAAGCTATAAGTAGAGTACATTTGAGTTTAATGGAATGGATAAAAAAGCTGTTTTCCAGATTCTGAACTTAACAATAAAAGATCCTTATTATCTGTATATTCC
Organism: Nanhermannia cf. coronata Gr-Ori-00579; assembly: GCA_034699045.1. Lineage (NCBI taxonomy): Eukaryota > Metazoa > Arthropoda > Arachnida > Sarcoptiformes > Nanhermanniidae > Nanhermannia > Nanhermannia cf. coronata Gr-Ori-00579. The sequence continues at coordinate 20,470 of JAQIXA010000810.1, forward strand.
TTCTGTATAAGTATTTAGGATTATTTTTGAGGATCCATTATACTGATACTCTGTATTATTGATAAGAATATGCTTTAATCTCTCATTCAAGATCAGATAAATGGATCGAAACGTAGTGTAGATACCTACTAGTAGTGTAAATCTAGACTTATTTTCTTCATAAAGATTGTTATACTGTACTTGTACAAGTATCTATTGCTGAATCCCTAGTAGTGTAGTAGTACAGTACATTACTGTATGGAGGATGAGAAAAGGTAAAAGTTTGTAAAACTCGACTTTTTTTTCGTTCTTAAGTATTTTTTCCAGTCAAACATGTTCTAACAATATCTCTCTTAAATTCTAATACTTACTTGTAGTATTACACTTGTGGTGGTGATGGTCAGGATTTGCGATTTTTTTTTTTACTTTTTCGGTACTCGTATCTCTCATATGAGTAGTAGGTAGGTAGTTATTTAGTATTTGTCAGGCAGGGCAGGCGGACGATATGAAAGGCTTTGTGAAAGAATGAGGATATTTGAAAAGAATGAAAAGTAGAAAAAGATTGTTCGTTTAAAGTAAGTATTTTCATGCCCTTAGTTATATCTTTTACAAAGTTTAGTTGGCAAAAAATTGTATTAGGTATATCTAGCAAGTAAGGCTTCAAAAATTTATTTAAAAAAATGCTCAAAAAATGAGGATATTTATTCAAGTGTTAAGTTTTTAAGAAATAAAGCTCAAAAATTCTATTGTAAGACTGGTAATATAAGGTTTATTCAAGAATTTAAGACCTAGAAATCTGAAATTTTAAGTAAATTAACCTACTAGTACAACTAGGTTGAAAAAGGTACAAAAAACGAATTACATTCATTTTCTGCTGATTTACCTTACTATGATTATTTGGCTCAAATTTATATCTTGAGAATAGGTTTTGGTTTAGGTCGACCTAGGTAGAAGTAGGTACTTGATTAAATCCTAAAGAAAGTTATGCATATTTGATTTGAATTTTTGATATTTTGAAGAAATTCGAATCCGAATTTGTTTTTTTATTTTAACAGAATAGCATTAAAATGTAGGTAGATTTTTGTTAATTTTGGTAAATATGTAGGTATTTGTAATTTTAGAAGGTTTACTTGTATAGTAGTATAGTATTATGTACTTGTGCAAGTATTTTCTCTCGTGTTGAAAGTTTTTTGGAGTTGAGCATAAAGCTGTTTTTCGTATCGATCTGCTAGAGTTGCTGGAAATCGCTGGAAACACATACTGGAGAAATTTCCGAGTTTTCGGCTCTTTTCTTTCATTATACATATCTAGTACTAGTATTAGTACCTATACATAATATAATCTTCATATTGCAGATAGTACTTTGCAAAATATAAAGACTTTTGCAGATTTGCTATACGATTATATTCTACCGCTTGCTTGTGTAAGTAATATAATGTATTTAATAAGAGATACTGGCTTGTTATACAGTAGATATATAATACTTATGTGTACTTATAGTGTATAACCTTCATTCGATCTTTATTAAGATTATATTACCTACTACTATAAGTCCAAGTATCTTAATACTTTGAGTTTTTAACTAAAGTTAGCAGTATCAGAAGTTTTTCTGAAAGATTTTAGCAATATTTCAATATTTTGTCAAATTGGAACTGATACGAGTATAAATATAGGTGGTACTTTAGAATTTTTGATTCTGAGAATTTCTCACCTGGTTTCAAAATTTTAATGAATTTGATTACTACATAAACTGCACTGTGCTCGTGTAATTTTGAATATCTTTTCGAAGTATTCTGTATCTGTATATGTATTTCAATAACTGCTACTATACAGATACTTTGAAGTATGTTATACAAATTTGCAATCAAATTAATTATAAATTAACAGGAACTTTTATGATATGCCTAACAAGTCATTGAAATGGCTAATTGAATGTTAGAATGTTTGAAGGTATACCAGCTACCTATGTACGTAATTAATAACTAGATTGATTAATAAGATAATGTTTTGATTATGATCATGTACTGAATTGTAATTTTTAATAATTACAAATTTCAAGAACGGTAGTATCTGTAGTACCTACTAAGGATATAAGAATCAAAAGTTCTTTTGTTTTACTTTTTGATGGTAGATGTATTTATGTATTTATTTAGGTGGTCGTTTAGGATAACAAGTTTGTTTCTGTGTAATTGTAATTGAATCGAATTGAAAGGAAATTCCTCCTACTTAATTTGTAAATGTGGAAGTATAATGGGTCAAGGTCCTTTGGATCTCTTAGATGTAATATTTTGTTATTTTTTTTGTTGTCGTTTTTTGTTTTTCCTCATTATTACTTTGAGTAAATTCTTACTCTAATATTGTACTAGTAGGTATGAATATTATTGGGATTCTTTAGAATTGTTATGTAGAATGTGGAAGATCAGGGGGAAAACGGTCTTATGACCATTTTTTGTCATTTTCATCGGGAATTAAATTTTTCTGAATTTTGAGCAAATTGAAGCAAAATTGAGCTAGCTTGATTTTGCTTGTTCATACTGTACTTGAAGAATTTAGGTCAGAATTTGGTATTTCAGAGCTGAATTAAGAACTTTGTTAGTTATCAGATTAGTTTCAGCTTCGAAAAACCAAATTTAAGCTCAATTTTACGCTTTTTGTCTGTAAAATTGAGAGGTTTTAAGAGCTAAATTAAGATTTAACTAGTTCTCGAAGTTCGGTTTTAAGTTTTAGTTTCGAAAAACCAAATTTGAACTCAATTTTATACCTACTACATATTTGTACCATTTTCTACTATCAGGTCACAAATATATTTTTTTAAGTTTCTTATTTTAAGCTTTCTTTTAAGTTATAGAATTGATTTCTTTTGGCATTTGTCGGTACTCGTGGCTTTTGTATAAAAAATGAATTTTTTTGGCACTTTTCCTAAAAATGAGATTTAAACGAAATATAGATATACCACATAATACGTAAGTATTACATATAGGTATTACATTATGAACTATCTAGTAATAGTGTATATTTTTTTGTGTTTTAACTTTTAAGTATTTGATGGGTACTATGAACATGGCTCTGATCGTGAGATATGAGATATGAGGTCTGAAATAAAAGTTAAATAAATATAAGTTTTTCTTTTATGAAATGATAAAGCAAATTGCAAGGTTTCCAATTTAAAATGTGACATGCATAAATATTAGCAAGGGTTTTGAGTGAATGGGTTTTATGTGTAAGTTTCGTTTTATGGTGAGTTTATAATTTTTTTATTATTTCATAATATTCATTCTACTACTATACTGCCTGCTGGGGCTGAGATTTTTGAATATTTTAGCTCATTTCCGGTCATTTTATCCAAGTTCAAAGTTGTCATTCATAGTAGGTATAATGTTCTATTTGGTGGCGGGAAATTGGAAAATTTCACATGGTCCAATAGTCTTTAGTTCATGATCTAGGTCCCAGTCCTAGGTCTAAATCTATCAATAAATAATAGCTACATATATTAGAATTTAAAAGGAATTAAAATTTCAGTAAAATGGGCTTGATTCGGCTCTGAAAAACCATTTTTTATCACAATTTTACATGTAAAGAGATGTAAATTTGTGCTCTAATATTATGTTTTTACATATTTGAACAAGTTTTTTGGTCCATATATCTGTAGTTAGCACTTTTCTATTTAGAAAAAGAAAAAAGCTATAGGTTAGTTATAGATCAAAAATTGAATATTTATGGCAAAAAAATTTTGTTTACTGATATTTTGAATCTGATTGGAATTAGAACTTGTGCATATTAATGTTGACCTTTTGACCTAAAGTCGATAAGTCGATGTCAGACATATATACTACGGAATAGGACATGAATATTATTTTTATTAAGATAAAGTGTTGAAATGTTTTGAAAAGAACCCGATGTTCAAAAACCCACCAGCAGATCAGCTTGTCATGTCAAAAGTCAGTCATTTTCAAAGCCAAAAAGTGAATATTTTTTTTAATCAAAATGACTTTGATAGTATTTATTTGGCATTCTTATACTTAAGTAGTAAGATATGGGAAATGTGGTGCACATTTAACCTATTTTCTGAAAAGATTAACCGATTTTTTTAAAGGATATTAAGTACCAAGAGTATAAGTATCTGTATAGTGAGTTTTTTTCAAGAAAAAAATAGGATTCCTTGTGTGGAAAGATTTATTTAAGATAATAAAATGCAATTTAAAAGAATGTCTTTTGGGATAGTTGGATTGGATAACAATTTATTTATTTCAAAGACTCTCAAAGACCTAAAAACTGTTATTTGGATAGGATGAAATAAGGATAAAAAATAGGAAATTTATCTAGGTATACATATCTTAAGTCCTTTGTAAACTTTTTTCTCTCTCTACTTTTTTTAATAGTTTATTTTTTATAATGATTATCTGATATGCTTGATTATTTCTTTAAAAATAGATTTGAACCATCTTGAGAGCTCAATTCAGGTCAAATATCCATTAAATACTCGTACTTCTTGACTCAAAATCGATCTTATTCGCTCATGTATTGATACACGAATGATATATTTTTAAATTTTTTAAAATATTTCTTCGAAAGGTAAGACAGGTGAAGAAATTTAGACCTTTTTGTGCAATCTAAACAGATGAAATTTTTTATAAATTTTGTAATTCCGTCTATAACGATGGTTTTTTGCCCAATTTCAAATTTTGTATATGTAGATACTTTTTTCTGTAGTAATATAAGTATGGGAAATTGAACTTTTTTGGGCTCTTTTTTTCCTGAAGAAAGTGAGATTTCCTGGAGTCTAGTAAAAATATAAAAAAGTCAATGGGCTGGGTTGGTTCCTGTGTAGATTGATGAGATGGTTTTTTTTATCTATTTATCAACTATAATGTACTTGTGTATTTGAATAAGGCTTCCTAATTTTCCTTAGGTTTACCATTATCTGTACCTATAGGTAGTAGATTATTTTTTTGACTATTTGCATGATAGGTAGACATAGTAGGTTTAGGTAGGTAAATAGATTATTGAGTTTTTTTATCTCAATTTTATATAGGCCCAATTGACTCGACTCGAAAAGTTATTATTTACTTTAGGTTTAATACTTTTTCAATAAAGTCTAATCGTAAGTAGTACTTATAATCTGTAGTATAGTTAGGTCTAGAGTCTAGAGAATATTGGATTGAGATTAATAAGTGCAAGTGTCGACCTTTTATATCCTTATCTTAGGATTAGAGCGTTCAAATCTATTTTTAAAGACTTTTGAGAATCAATTTTTTTGCAGCTTTTCGTGTACGAAAAGTGATTTCTATCCTGGTTTAAATCTAGATTAGACTTATACATACTTATAAACTAGCCTTTAAGTAAAATAAATCGAATTTAAAACTCGGATTTTTGACTAAATTCTAGATACATATACGAATATAAGTAGGTAGTTGATTTTGATTTATTTTTCTTATTTTTGCATTTGAAAAAACTGAAATTTCAGATCGGAAATTACCAATAAAGTTTCAATTGTGCTCTGATGACTTTTGCTTTTGTACTGTCGATTTAGAAAATTACATGGATCATGATTATTTACCTTTTTTTTCTCAAAGTACCTTACGGGTTTATTTGTATCAATATCAAGTTTCATTCGGTTTGTGCTGGTTTTTTCTGGTTTTTTTGATCTTATTCTTATTGGTTTTACCACTTTGTCACATATAGTACTTGAGGGTATTTGATTTCTTTAGAGGTTTTTAGAGGTTAAAAAAGTACTTTTATAAAGGGTTTGATTCTTACGAATTCCTTTGAATGAATACATTTTTACTGCGTACAATCTAAATTTTTATACAAAATTAGCTTTTAGATTTTAGAAGCTAATTCATATTTTATGTCATTTAATTCTACTACTAGTGTATGTATGATATGGTATTCTCAATATTTTAAGTTAGTCGTGGGCGGAACTTAAAGGATTGTAAAGTATCTTGAAGTTTTTTTTTATTTTCAGTATCTACTTACTTTTTTGACAATGCCCTTTGCATTTTTTATTACTTATATGAGAAAAATGGAAGAAAAAAATAATTTAATAAAGTTTTTCTATTAAGCATATCAGTATCATAGTACATATAGGGTGTAGGACTTATTATGCAAGATCATCTTGAAAGTTGTTCCATTTTAATATCATTAAATTGAATAAGTAGACCTAGACCAAAAAAAGCGAGAAAAAATGACATCATTTATGTCATTTCATTAAAAACTTGTACTATATATCTTAGTATGTAGTTGTTGTCAGTGTATTGCATTGCAAACTTTTTTGAACTTATGACAGGACCTTTATTTTGACAAGGTCTTGTAGTCTTGAGTCCTATATAATCTTGAGGATCTAAAAAGCATTTCAAATTTCGATTCTTTTAAGAAAAAGAGTCTATTTCTAATAAAAAAGGCATAAAAGAGATTCATAAACTTGGAAATTCTTAGAATCTAGAAACTTGAAGCTTTTTAGGTATTTTGTTTTGAAATTTTTTGTCAAAGTTATGCATCGATAGGTACCCTAGTATAATATATGGCTAGCCTAGAGGTTTGAACCTTTGATAAAGAATGGACCCTTTTCTCCTGCTCTTTCGCATTTGTAGATTGAATTTATTTATTTAGATACACTACAGAATAGGTATGAGATTTATTTTTATCGAATAAAATTCCTTTTAAATTGCATTTCACTATTTATTGACTTTGACTGCTGCTTGTTATACTCGTAAGGTTCAAAACTAGAGTATGTAGGAGATATATTACTAGGATTGTTGAAAGGTAGAAATCATGAATTCCAGATCTGATTTTATTTTATTTATAAATTTTATTTTTACCTATACTATTTTTGTAATACGGTTATTAGAACATCAGTATTTGGGTAGGTATTTTAGATTTTAACCATTTAAGTAAGTTCCAGTTTTTGTGGTTTATTTCTCGGTCATTTTTCTCTGGAAAACTCTGGAAATATGCGAATACTGAGAAATAAATTGTAAAGAAGTAAAATATCAACTTTTACAGTAGTACAATACAAGTATTCTTTCAATTTTCAAGTTGATATCCTAGTTTTCGTTCCTTTGATTACCTTATGAAATCTAGGATTACATATAGGATATCAAAATTTAAATGCCACTATTATTAAGGTAAATAATCATACATAGTTTCGAGTTGTAGTTGTATTATTGTTTTTATTATTTTTAACATAGGTAGCCTATTTACTAGTATAGGTAGTCAGTTAAAATGTTGTACAATTTTTTTAAGGAAAAACTTTTTGTATTTTTGTTCCTCATATACTCGTATGTAGATGATAAATTGCACATTTCGTATGACATCAAATGTCAATAAATGACTAATATACTATAGGTATAAGGTACTATTGTATCAATATGTATAGACTACCATGGTGTGGTGTCATACCCCATACCATGGTTCATAGTGTTAGTTATTGACTTCAATTCCTGGACAAACTTCAAAAAATTCTATGAAATATTTACGTATGAGTTTGGTGTTGGTTTAGGATTGAAATCAAACGAAGTAATATTGGTACTCGAGTACGTAAGCATTTTGTAGTATACTCGTATACTCGTAGGTAAGAAGTTAAATATTATTATATGTATTTAAATTCTATAGAATTCATAAGGTATACAAAAGTATATATATGCAATTTGTAAATGCAAATAAGGTGGGGGTTTTCATTTGGCCTATGCTTTAATATAATTGACATCATAGAACTTTTACATTGCATTATAGTATAGTAAGAAAAGTTGGCTTGTTCTTCTGATAAATTTTTAGATTTGGTCGTAGTTCTACCTACTATAGTACATAATATATTTTTGTGATTGTTGAATTGGCATTAAGCTTCAAGTTATCCTACAGTCATGTTGTATCAGTAATCAGTACTACTACTACTACTACAAAAGATACAATTATTTTCAAGATTCTTAAAATTTCAAATTGTACAATCTGTACATTGTAAAATTGCATATACTTATATAGAGATTTCAAGGTGTTTGGATCATTTGTGATTTGTGAAATCATTAATTTTTGAGAATCTAGATCCTTTAAGGTATTCAAGTTTTGGGTGACTTTGATTTGATTAGACTTGTCAACTGATTACCATGGATTTGAATCTTATACCATGTCTCAAGTATACATATGGTGACCCCATGGAAAGTTCAACTGATGTAATAGGAGAATCTGAGAATGTACTAGAGAAGAAGTAGAGATTCTACCTGGAATATATTTTCATTTTATGTGTAAAAAGTGGGGATTTCTTCGGTAGTTCAAGTACTATTTACTGACTAGTGTGTGAAGCCTTTATAGTGTCATTCATTTAATAATATTTGAACGAGAGATTTCCTTGTAATCGCAAAAATCAAAAAAAAATGAATTTGAGAATTTCATAAATGGAAGAAGGTTTCATTGACTCTGAATGAAAGGGGGGATTGATTGAAAAGTTTCTCGGTGAAATTCTGCTGAATTTTGTCAGAATTATTACTACCTACTGATACGAGTATTAGAGAATATTATTGAGTCTTATTAGTTTGAGAATTTTTCGAGTCTTTGACTTTTCATTTACAGATATTGTGATTCAAAGTTTTTGATGTTGATTGAAGGTTTCAGTGCTTACTTGTACTTGTAGTAGTGTAAAACTCTAGTATAAGTTTTATTGAGAAATATCATTATTTTGTGCAAATGCTAACACCCTGTACTACTACTGATAGAGTAGTAGTAGTGTTTGTGCTGTTGACATGAAATTTTCAAGTGCAAGATCTGCAAATAATGCCCTTATGTTTCCCTCGACGAATACGTTGAAGGATTTTAATAATAGGGTTTTTAGAAGGAGTAAAAGTGCCTTAGCTTCTACGACTAATAGCACGAGTTCGGGAACTTCGACTATCTTAATTAAAGGCAAGAAAAATACCGAAATATTTTGAAATTCGCTTTTTTTATGAAATACCTATTTCAAAAAATGAAATTTTTTAATATTTGAGTAGGGTACTCTAATAAGGATTATACTGTATAGAAATTAGAGCCTTAAAATTTTAAAAATAAAGGAATTTTATGAAAATTTTCTTAATTTTGCAATATTTCCAAATTTTTGGTTCCAATATACTTGTAAATCTTTTGTTTGAACTTGAATTTTGAAAATTTTTAAAGATTTTTAGAGGTAAAACGACGAGATTTTTCCAGATAATTTTTATCAAAAAGGATCTTTTGTACAAAAATGAAATTTTTCTTGAATTTTTTTTAATTTTTGTATATTTGAGAATATTGTAGGTCGACTGAATGCCTGAATGTCTAATTTTTATTGAAAATCTTAAGTGTCCTTGTACTTGTAGAAGAATTAAATTTGGGTTATTTCATGTGCATATAGTATCTAGAGTATTTGAGTGTTTTATTACTTGATACTACGCGTAAATTGCAAAATTGTAAATACTTACTGAACTACGAATATCATTATGTATTCTAGAATACCTATAAGAGCCTAGACCTAGAGCAGTAGATAAGGATAAGATGCTTAGAAATCTTTTTGAGATTTTGCCAGTAATCACTTGTGATATATTTTAAGTATTATAAATTTAACAAGGCGCCTGCTGGCTCTCGAGGATTTGTCATTTTTGAAATTTTAAAAAGTTTTTTTCCTCTACAAAATTGACATACTACTACGAATATTGGATCCCTGGAACATGTTTATTAGCCTTTACTTGTAGAGTAGAATATGTGTATAAGGTATATTCAGCTTCTGACTCTTAGCTTTATAAGTTTAGTTACTTTATATAGATATTCTGGTTTAGGATTTCAATTTAAAACTTATTATCTCATCATCATTACTTAACCAAACTTCCTACACCCACATAATCATCATCATTATCATCATCAGAGATTATATCCGGTCGATTGAGCGTATTTTTTTACAGTGGAAAAAAATGTCTAAAATATCCTTTTACACAGGCTCTTACCATACTGGTTGGTATTTATTATTGAAGTAAAAAAAAATGATGATTTGTGCGTAGGACTAAGGTTAATGGCTAATAATGTTCACAAATCAGAGTAAAAATAAAATTTTGAGGTTTTATTTACTTCAATGATGTTACAGCTTGGGAATTGTAAATAAAGTTTGTAAAAACTTGAAGTAAATACAAGCCCTAAAGTCCAAAAGTTTTTAGTTTTTAGCAATATTATATTGTAGTCATCAGTCTAGGGTTATCTATAGAATTGAATGGAAAGATACCTTGTTAATTAAGTTTTAATTGTAATTCAATCCTTATTATCTTGAGAGAGATGTCTAAATGCTAAATACGTATTTAATAATGCCTTCTAGTCTAGTGTAGTCTAGACTAAATTAAAAATAGGCTTATTATCATTGTAGCAAATGACTAATTAATTACTTTTTTGTCTGATTTTAGATGCCGGAAGTTCCGAAGCAGTTCAGAGCAGTTCACCTGTATCGAAAAAACGAGGATTTGGGTGAGTAAAATTATTAAAAAGATCCTTATTTCTAGATATAAAAAGCAATAATTTCACTTAGGTGTGTCATATCTAGTAAAAATAGATAAGTCCAAAAAATTTGCCAAAATTATTTTTAAAAACTTGATAGAATTTACTTGGCCTATCACTTTACTGATTTAGTAAATCTAAATCAGTTTCGAAAAAAGCCAACTGCCGATTTAGTACTAGTCAAAATCTCCAGATTTTACTCTAAATTAGACCAAAATTAGACCTAAAATTTGACTTTTTATGAAAATTTCGATGGTTCTACAAGAAATTTTAGGCTTGTTATAAGATTAGAATATAGATTTTTTTAAATAAGGAAAACTGTCATTTGATTCAATTTTTTTCAAATTCGTGATTAGCACTACTACTAGATATAAGTATAAGCCTAGCTGTAGTTGGAAAAATATTTTGGCCATAAAAGTCTTGAAATTAGATTCGCATATCTTAATCTTAATTCAAATGTGACAGGTCGTTTTTTTGCAAATTTAGTCAAAAATGGGTACATTATATTTTGATTTAACCTACCTTTAGCTACAATGTGTTATACCACCACACCTTAGCTCGTATTTAAACTATACTTTAGATTCTTTAAAAGGTAGTCCTTAGAGCTAAATTGCAAATAGATAATTTTTATCTTGAGAGTTGGTGGTAGATAAAAAAATAGTTTATTGGTTTCCTGGTATTTCCAAGTAAGAATCTTGTCCTTTGGGGCATATACTCGTACCATAGCTAGTATCAGTATTGGTATGTTATGTGTGGCTTTATAAGGTAAAAATGATCTGTGATTAATTTGGTTTTTAATTAATGTATAATTTACATAAGTAGAGTAGTATGTGTAGCATAATTTTGAAGATTAGAAACTAGTTTCATGTAAGTCATGTAATTATTCAAATCTTGGTTATCGAAGCAAATAAGGGATTAGTATAGGGATTTATTCTAGTTGATCTAAATGTCAAGTTGTATAAGAAACAAATACAGATAGGTCTGTATTTGTAGAGCTTGAAGGATTAAATGAGATCGAATGCATTTGTGTGATTATTATTAGCCAGCAGGACTTGTGGAGCATTAAGTTTATTAAGTTTATAGAGCTGGGATTATTATGAGATATTAAATACATTTTTTATTAATCTAAAGTATACTTTAGATATGTAAGTATCTATGTAGATACTTTTTGGCTCATTTTTTAAGAATGATTCAAGTAGGCAAAAGAACCTTCAGCTCAGAAAATTTTTAAATTCAGATTTTTAAAGAATTTTAAAATTGGATTTTAGTAAGGAAATACATTCAAATTTTTGAGAATTGTTAAAAAAATGCTCATGAATTAGCTGATGTTATAGCTGGAGTAACGTTACAGAGAGGTTGAGAAAGGTGATCTTTATATCCAGAGGACTTTTGAGGATATTTTACCTTTAGCTGTAGGATTTGGATGTAAAGTTTGATTTTTTATTTAAGATTTTAGATTTTTAGAGATTTAAGAAAATTTCCGAGATCTGGTTGCTTGTTTTTTTTTCAAGTAGGTCTGTATAGGTATTATCGTATTAGTAAAAAATGACTTGTTCAGATCAGTTTGGTTTTTTTGCACCGACCGAAATGATCTTTACATAGATACTTTACTACTACTATACTACTAACGTAGATATTAAGTATATGGATGTATATAATGGTAGTACTTATGGTTGAAAGTTTACTTGACCTGAATTTACGAACATTTTTATATTTCACCAGCCAGTTTTGATGATGATGATTATGATGATGGAGGAAGGCAAGTGGTTTGCCATAAAATTTCGACTTTTGTGAATACTTCAGTACCTATATATATCAGTACAGTGCAGTATGTAGTAGATACTATAGGGTACTAATAGTGTTGATGTTGAGGAGTTAACTAAAATAAAGTACTAATATTATGGACTGGATAATGTTAGCTCGGCTTAGAAGTAAACAAAAATGAGAACATTTACTCACAGTAGGAGATAAATACTACTATAGTATATTTCAATCTACTTTTGATTAGCTCGCTCTCTACTATAAATTTCTAAAATTATTTTGCATTTTTTCCTTTTTTTACAACTAAAGATATTGACATTATAATAAGAACAAATTTCTTAATTTCTTAAAGGACTATCAGATAAAGTCCTTAAGATCAATGAGAGGTTTCACAAATACTCGAAATTTTAAACAAGATTAAGATTTTTCAAATTTCAAATTAAAGTTTCAAGTTTTTTGATATCCAAGTAAATTTTTGATATTCTTAAGATTAGAATTACCCGATTTTGATTTTATTTATGTAATAAAATGATTTTAGAGATTTTTTGAACCTTTATTGCTTAGGTTGGTAGTTTTATTTAGGGATATTTTTGAGTTTCGGGCTTTTTTTATAAAGTAAATGGGTATTTAGTGAATGAGCAAGGTATATTTCATTATTTTGTTGTTCAAAGGGCATAAAATTGGTTATATTTGGTTTTGTTGGCCGTATAACTAGACTCTCAATTCAGTATTATCTGGATAGGGAATATAGTTAGGTAAGTACAAGCTCGTAATTCTTGAGATGGCTAGAAAAAGTGTCCTTTTAGGGCCAGAAACAATTTATAATGTAATATAATGCAGTATCTACCATTATGTATACAGTATGTATTTTCTACAAAAGGATTGACGACAACGAGAGTCTGAAAAAAAGTAGCAAATTTCCTACTACGTTTAGCTTTTTTTGGGGGGGAGATTAAATAGATGGTTTTGAGGCGCCAGACTCATAATAATGTCATTTGAATTTGATTGCTTTCATTCTAGAAAATATGCTTAAATAAATAGCACTACTCGTAGATACTTGGTCGTATTACCAAAATTACAAAAATGGTCAAAATCTAGTCTAGTAGAAGTTTTAGGCTTAAGTCGATAAAAATGTTACTTGAAATTTTGGATATTTTGATTCTATGCCATATTATATCTATAAAAATTAAATATTAAAATCT
>JAQIXA010000811.1:0-33888 GCA_034699045.1 Nanhermannia cf. coronata Gr-Ori-00579
TTCATTCCCCTACATGGTGAAAATATACTTTATAAACTAGCTCTAAAAAGTAAACTTTCAAAAATGTCAAAAAATTTAAATGAATCTTGTAAGTAGGTAATTTAGCATTAGCACAGGAACTCATATTTATAATCCTGTGATCAATGGCTTGCAAATTTCATTTATGAAATTCTGAATTATTGTAAAAAAAATGTTAAAGTCTAAAACCTTTCACCTAACTTTGTTTTTTGAATTTTTTTTTGGAAAATTCCAGAAATCATTCATAAAGCTATAATAAGGTAAGTAGGTGTTAATCTTTTATGTATACAATACATACAGTATTGATATCTAATCTATGTACTTCAACAAAAGATATCCTTATTATTCAAAGTAGGCACAAAGTATTCAAAATCATTTCTTAATTACGGAGTAAAAAAGATCTACCTACCTACTTACTTCATTCTTAATTCTAGGCTATGTATTTTTTCAAAGATAAGTTTAGAAAGTGTAGATTTCGATATATTATTTATGTGCAAGCATAAAATGGTTGAGGTTGAGATCTTAGGATATAAAATTAAAAATTTGAAAGAATACCAAGCTTTTGGAGATTTTTTAATTGAAATTTCTCTTGCAATCACTGAATACGAGTGTATATACTCGTACTCGTAGGTAGGTATTTATTAAAACATTTTAGAATTTTTGATATTTTTGATATTTTTGCTCGTTCTAAATGAGAAAAGAAATCTGTAAATGTCCAAAATACATAGGTCTTTCATGCGGACATGTAATAATATATTTCTTTTCCTACTATGGTATATACAGATACTACTTCTAGTAAGTAATAGAAAACACATAAATAGAGTAAGCAAATATCATATAAATAACACTTTTGTTGATGATTATTCAAAGATACCATTTTAAGTATTTGCAGTACCTTATACTAGTATTTGATGTCCCAAAGGGATTCAGAAGCCAGCTCATCCAGAAACTCGCTCCAAAAAAAGGTTTATTTTTCTCTCATGGATAATTCAACCCCTGTTGGATTTTGACTTTTTTCTGTCCTTTATACTATAGGTACTGTATTTTTGACAAACTTTTTTATTTTCCAAGTCGGTGGATATCCTATTGTCTTGACTTTTTCGTGTCTTTTTTAGTCGAAAATAACGTATCTTTATCTACTACTATCTTATTAATATTTCAATTCACTCATACCTAGACGACTTGTACCTACTAGTCTTTTTCTGTCATATAAAACATCAATCAAAGTAGTACAGAGTACTACTATTGGGACAATCAAGTCAAACAAACTCATTTTCTATATTATCTATCCTAGCACATAGATAGTTCAGAATAAATGTCAAATATGCTTTTTTCATTATTGCTTTTTTATACTAGGGTACACGTTAATATAGAATACTAAAGTACAGTATGAGATTAGGTATACTTATATTTAGAATATAAGTGTCAACCTTTCAAATGGGAAGTGATTGAAAAAATATAATGAGAATGTAATTCTAATGGGAGTTAATGGAAAGATTTAATTAACTTGTGCTTTTGCACAAGCTCTCAAATAAAACATGAACATACCTAGTAGATACATAAATCAAAAACTCATTTTGATGATGGGCTAGCTTTACCTACATAATACTATCTATGTATTATAATATTGAGAATTCTTATTAGAGATCAAGATCAAATGCTAAATTGTCAAAAAAAATTATTAAATTATTTCAAATAATTAGCAGACATTTCAAAGCATTTTACAAGTACCCTACCTACATAATTTTGATTCCATTTTTAAATACAAATCCCTACACCTACTTAAAATTAAAAATAGGTTTTATAAATGTACCTACTATTTCAAATATTTTGACTTTTTTCAATTGACTCAAATGAGCAATAAACCTCCTACACTATGGATATCAGTAGAACAAGAAGGGTACTTTTGCATTTTGAAAAGGAAATCATTTGCGGTAACGACAAAGTCAGGATTTGAGTCTTTTGATGTGTTTATTTATGTTTATATTTAGCTATGATAATAATGAAGTGTCAAGTACATGACACGAGAAATCCTACTAATAGTAAGGCATGTACACTTAATATAAGTAATTGTTCATAGCTTCAGCTTCAGTATGTGATTGAGAAAAGTGATTCAAAGCAAAGAGAATACATTATGAACTTGTCAGTCGAAGGTTTGAGTTTGAACTAATATAGGTACATAACTTACACTCATTTTATAATGGTGTTTATAAATTAACACTTGCCTCAGCCTCAATAGTAACTACATATCTATCAATAGTATTTACATACCAATGCATAACTATTCAAAATATTATATCTACATAGTATTATGTAGAAGAAATGGCCTAAAATTCTTTCAGATGAGTTCACAAAACGAAAATCGATACTATTGATAAATATGCTATGTACCTAGATAGTATGGTAGTATTTTGTGGAAGATTTAATGTACATTTTATTTCCCAGCCTAAGTATGTGTACTTAAGAATTCCTTGCCATTTTAAAGCATAGGTAATCTATTTCAAAATAGTCAATAGAAATTCCCACGAGAAATTCAATACTTTGACGATAAAATTTCTACTATACTACTAGAATACATGATATGTATATAAGTTACTGATATTTTTAGATTTAGATAAAAAGAATGTATAGTATATAGGTACTGGTATTTGCTTTAGACCTTATTTTATTGCCCTTTTCTTAGGCCTTTGAACTTATAAAATCGAATAAGTAAAAGTCATCTCAGAATTTTCAAATGTTAAGTGCCTAATGTGTGTATTTATCTAATACTATAAGAGTTAAAGTACATTAGATAATACATTTGATAATTTAAGAAAGTTATTTTAAGTACCCTATTAATACAAAATATTTGTTATAGATAAGATTTCGAACTCAATTCTTGGGTTCAAATTTCAAAATATACGTATAACTAATGGTAAGCAGTCCTTTAATAAATCTTGAATGTTTATACTTATTTGTGCTATTGCTATCTCTAGTAATGGATTTACTTATATTTTGATATTTCAAGTTATTCAAGTATTCGTTGTAGGTACATTTCTCGAAATAAATTGTAAATTCCAAAATAAGTAAGTTGGGTTTAAATGTCAAGTCAAGTATAGTCAAGTCAACCATCGAACCGAATCGAACCGAATATTCTTGAAATCAGATACGATTCGAAATTCAAAATCAGAGCCGAGAATTTACTTAAAATATTTTTATTCGATTAGATTTGATTCGACTACTACGGATACTTATACTATTACCATAGACCATACCTAGGTACCATAATAACTTCGACTGAAATTTTTTTAGTGGATATTGCCTGAAGAAATAGACCATTTGTAGATTTGTTATTTCAATTAGTTATCTACCTAGTTATTACATAGTTACATATCTACCAAAAATCGATGTTGATATTAGGTATAGATAATCTAGTAACTGTTAGATTCAAACTTATTTTCCTGAAAATTTCAGACCTACTTTTTTTAAGTAGATAGCTATCTGTATATTTGTATAAGAATGCTGTATGAACCTTTCTCTAACACAAAGTTATTACTTTATACAGTAATTTTACCGTATATTCTTTATGCTATATAAGTATCTGTAATCTGTAGAGGGAATTTCTGCTCTGAAGGGTCTTGAATCTCAAAAGTTTCAGATTTGTGAGAGTTGGGTTGATTCTTGATTACTTTCCTCAAAATCTATTATTACCAGATTCAGAACAGTCAGAATGAAATGAAATGAGAGAGTTGAGAAATATCTTTCTCTTTCACTACTTTCTCGAGTACTTTCTTATAAGTAGATATACTAATATATATTACCTAAGGATGATATTTATAAGAAATTCTTAGCATTGATGAGAAAAAGTTGGGTGAAGTAAATGGCAAGTCATTTGATAATCTGTCATTCGAATTGAGCATTTCCTTTCTTTTATTTTCTTCAAATCTCATATCACGAAATATACCACTTACTTACACCAAGACCAAGACATCTTCGATTATCCCACAAAAATCCCTTTTCCAATATTTCATTCGAAGAAAACCATGCTCGTTTCGTATAGTACAAAGACAAATAATTCTTTCTTTTTTTCCATTATCTTGGGCTCAAATAATATCTCATTTCTTCTACAAAATTGAACTTCGAACTTCGAATTTCGTATTTTTTGTTATAGGTAGGAGTACCTACCTATATCTTCAACAGAGCTCAATTTTCTATCATTTGATTAATATCTAATCAAAGTTATAAAAAAGTACGAGATAAATAATAACTCCATTTACTATTTACACGATTTATAGTTCTTTAGATAAGATAGAAATTAGTTTTATTAAATACTAACGGATTATTAATAATTTTGTATACAATGATTGAAGGTTTATTGTAGTCTGTAGTTATTTAAATTTAATGCTCAAATATAAAATTGAAAGAAAATATAATCGATAAATGCTGAATGCTAATCTTAGATTTCATACATTGAAAATAAAATTGAAATGAGAAAAAAAGGAAACCACTTAAGTTACAGTTTAATAAATGGGTCTAATTTCAATAAAAGTAGAGGTAGGGTAAAGAAATGGAGAAAGTAGTGTAGTAAGATTTTTCGATTTAAATTCCAACTTTCTCTTTTATTACATTTAATAAAATTCGAGAAATGAAGTAGAATAGAATAAGAAACTGGATATAGGATAAATCCGATTGAATTGGTTTTTTTTGTGGAAGAAAGTAAAGAGGTAATATGTACAAGTATTATACATGTCTGCAAGATTATATTATGTATTGATTCGTAATTTCATATCGTATTACCCTACTTATAAAAAGGATTTTACTTTCACTGTGTACTGCAAGGTAAGTACTACATAGTACCAACTTTGAAATAAATGTTCACATGTAGTAGTTTTGTATTTGAAGAGAAATCAATTCAGATGTTTTGTCGGTTAGAGGATTTCGATTTTGTAAAAATTTTGGAAAGGAAATTATATAATGGAATTCCCATGATTTTCTTATTCAGAGTAATTCTCAGTTTTCAAATCATTCAGGCCAAGATCTTCGTTTTGTTCAAAACTTCTTTCATAGTCTTCAGTTTTCATTTGTGGATCATCGTCTGGTGCATACACGTTCTGCAATATTAAGTAAGAGAAAAGAAGAGAAAGCATTATATACTTATTCAACACACATTATAACTATTATGAATGATGTCTTTAGTTCTTTCTTTATGTAGAGAAAAGAGTCTCATCTCAAATTCTCAAAGGAATTTAAACTTTTCATCTCGAGATTCCCTCAAGTAGTCTTACAGCAGCAGTAAAGTACAAAAAGAGTAAGTCAGTTCAGAGAAGAAAGTAAAGAAAGGTAGTGGTGGTGTAAAATTACGATTATTACGAGAGCCAAAGGGAATATAAAAGCTAAAATCCCTCCTTGAAATGAAATGACTCAAACAGGACAAAAGAAGAAAAATAATATAAAAGAAGTATTATTAGATCTTTGTTTTTCAAAAACCTCACCTCTTATATTAAGATTTGCTGTTACTGAACTGTTGAAGTTGACGTAGGGGATAGGTAATTATGAAATAAACTAGCGTATTTTTAATTTAATTTCCTATTTAAATTATTCTAACTCAGTATCAAGCATCAAATATTGTATATTTTTAGGGTACTATTAACGTAAAATAAAATTCTAGTTCTTGTAATTGAATATACCAAATTCAACTGCACAATAGTAGGGTACATAATAAAGTTTTTTTAACAAACCTGTAGATAGGAATTTCCAGCTGGATCATCCAAAATAACAGTAAAAGGCACTTCTGCTGTAATCATGCGATCAAGTTTTAGACTGAATTGTTCCATTTTCTCTTTATACTCTGGTTCAACGCTGTCCCCACTGATTAGTGGATTTTCACCCATGATTTGTTCTTTTACATTGACCAAAAGCCCTGAGAAAAGAGAATTACATTATAAACGTAAAAGTAGAGGGCAAAGGATAGGTATTAAAAGTTATATACTTAATTCATGTACTGTACGATTACTAATATAACTACGAGTAGAATAGAATGAAATAAATATCTTTTAAAATATCAATGAAAGGTATTGAATTGAATGATGGAAAGCTTGTAAAATAGTTGAGGAAAGAGAAAGAGCAATATAGGTAATATCGTTTTTATAAAGTTATAAACTAGTGGGGGTCTCCTAACATTTTTATTGATTTTTTACTTATTTTTACTAGGTATGTACCACATAAAAAGGATTTTAAAAGCAATAGTAGTAATAAATACAGTAATCGATAATATAATAAGATAAAAAGCACTTTTACTTTAAACTATTTTAACTTTCTCTAAAATATTTACCTTCAAGTGTAGTAAACTTGCCACCCAAAAGACCTATTAAAAATTATTTATAGTTAAAATTCAATTTATTTTGTTTTTAGGAGAAATAAATACCTGCTCCAACATCAAGATCCACTTCTGGTATTCGAATTGAACATGTTTCCGACTATAAATTAAAGTAAAAACAAAATATATTTAAAATAATCACTATATAGTAGAGTCGGGTTTCGGGATAAACTTCACTTCGGTTTAGAACTTGAAATAGGGTACTTGGTAATTGCTAAAAGAAAATAGGTTTGTATCCAGCTCTTATATATTTTAATAGAAAATACAAAATCTAAGAAGGGGGTGACAATGAATAAGTAGAAAAGAGATAAATCTCACTTTTAAAACATCACGGCATAAATCATCAGTTGACGTAACATGGAGCGTAATCTTTCTCCCTTTACTTTCAATACCACTACCACTTTTTATCTCATTAGAACGACATCCGCAAGCATCACAATCTGTAGCCATTACTACCACCTCTTTAAAATTTGGTATTGGTGTAAGTTTCATTTTGGTTTGACCTGAAATTATTACAAAATTTATTTAGATTTAATTAAATAATATTATTTTTTAATCGTAAGAGTTAATTGGCTTACAACGAGCACCACAATTTGAACAGTCGTTTGTAAACTCGTGAACTTCTTCAATCAATTCTAATTTATTTTTATCTTCCTCTTCCTCATTTGCATCGCCTCCTCCATCAACATCAGCTCCAGCTTTATTTAATTCTTCCCTTGAGTAAATTCCAAGTGAATTATTTTCTTCTTCCGTTCTTTCGAATCTACTTAATTGAATCCTCTCATCTTTCTGACCTGGAACTGCTGAACTTGGCGGTGAAATAAAACTATTTCCAGAAATATCTCGTATAATCTAAAAAAAAAATCAATAAAAATACTTTATCTCAAACATTACTGTCACTGTGCACCAAACAAGAATGTATTTTCTTAAGCAGGAAAGACAATAAAGAGAATAATAAAATAATAGGCTAATGAAAGTCTATTAATTTACCAAAGTAAATGGCAACTCCAAACTTCGATATTTCTCAAACTTTTCTAAAAATTTAACTATTTTGTCATAAGCTGCAGGATCTGCTGCTTTTCGTACAGGTTGTCCTTGTGATAAGCCTTGATAAATATTATTTACTACGCCTTCTACAGTAGTTATTTCTCCTCTCTGATTTCTTGGCATTATTTCTAACTCAATCTGAAAAATAATATCCACAATTTCATAGTTAGGAATAATAATAATTCATAATAATAGTTAAAAATTAAAAATTGTACTTACTTCAGGTATTTTAACTGATGAAAAATCACTTTTAAGTAACTGTCTATTTAAATCTTCGATTTGAGATGCTTTTAATACAATTTCAATTCCTAATTTATCAATTTGGTGGGCTGATTGTATTTCATTATTTTGAAAATTACAATGTGGACAAGAGAATGAGGATAGGATAACTTGCTTAAAATGTGGAATTTCAGTCAGTAAGAATTTGGTAGTTCCCTAAAACAAAATAAATGAAATTAGTAAAGTACAATTAATAAAAATCTACCATTTGTTATGATAATATTATGATTATGATAATTTTAAATGTTATGTAAAAACTTACATTGTTATCACAATTGACACAATAACTTTCAACTAAAATAATAAAGATAAATATTAAGTCAATTTAATGTTATGTTATGGCTCAATCAATAAAATACAAGTCAGCTCTGAAAAACCAAATTATGACGAAATATTGAAATATATTGCATTTTTACCACGTCCCGTACTTTGGTACTTGACCACAAGAAAAAAGGTAGTCAAACTCATATTTAAAGATATTTCAGACTTTTCAGAGCTGAATTGAATAAAAATACGATAAATTCATAGTGCCATACCTTCAGTTATTTCAGCAACAGAACTTTCCCCATCAATTGGTCTAAACATGACCTCTTTCTCTTTCGGTTTTTTGGATTCTTCGTCCATTTCTAATGTTTTTAAATCTGAACTTAAATTCGATACCTTTTCTTGTTCCATGTCAAACAAGACCTCAAAATTTTGTCAATTTGGAGACGGTTCTGGCATTGGACAGTTAGTGAACAATTAAGGACAACAGTAGTGTCAAAGGAATTGACGGACAAAATTCCAGCAAAAAAATGTGTTTTCTGAATTCTGATTCTGATTCTGATTCTGAACTGAATTTCTGTTCTGGAAGATTTTAAAAATTATTAGTCATTTCATTACACATTTTAGCCTAAAAATTCAACATAACTTCGCTTGAGCCGGGGGAAAAGGGAGAAAGTTATTTTTTTCTGTCCGATTTTGAAAAACCAAGTATTGGTCTCAATCTAATAAAGCTATTATTGTGTCACGATATGTATTGCAGTAGCATTGAGACAGCATCGATTGTGTATTTGTTAGCTTCGGGTTTTTCAGAGCTGAAACAATAATAAAGTATCTACTATTTATTTAGTATAGAGATTTATTATATTATAGATTATAGAGGAGTCTTAGCTTTGTACTTTGTTTTGTATTGAATCTTTAAAGTTCTTTTAAAGTTAGCTTTTAAATATTTTTTTAATTAAAAAATAATAAACATTTTATTAATCAATTGAAAAAATATATTTTACAAATTAAATGTACATAAGAGCATGCTGAGCTGACTAATTTAAAGGACTAATACTAATAATTAATGACAAATCAAAAAATAAACTAAAAAATAAACATCTTTTAAAATTGACTTTTGAAGAAAATTCATACCTACCTACCTATACTAATTACTCTAATTTTAGTACTTATTAAATGTAAATCATTATAATATGCATAATCTATAATGATGATGTACGTTATAAGTTTAATATTGACATATTGTGGGGTACCAAATAAGTTTTGTTACAAATATATAACTATCACCAATCACCTACTAAACTATACTAAAATTACCTGTGTCTTGGTTTTTACGTTTATAAAACTGGCATTTTATATTGTATTATTTCTAATTCTAATTAGCAATACTCATCAAGGCATATTATTTTAAAGAGGTTTGTTAATTTGCTGATAATCTCCAGCTCCATTCTTAACTTCATTAAGAATTTCTCTAGCACCAAGTTTAAAAAGTTTTTCAGCTAATGTACTGCCCAAAAAGGAGGACTTGAAAGCAGAGTCAATATGAAAATTCGAAAATTTTATGTCTATTATTGATGTCAAGTTTTCGGATTTCTTCGCATCTTCAGATTCATTAGATGAATTAATATATAAACTAGTAGACATTTCATTTATCAGTGATTTTGAACCATCCAGACTCCAGACTGAGCCTTGAGGGAAAAATACAAAAAACAAAATTACCAATTAGATTTGATTCCAATATGTTAGGGTATGTTTAGTTAAAGAGAAAAATTTAAGATTTTATTATATTTACCCTTTAAAATTAGCTTATTATTGTCATTTGTATCAATCGAAGTATGAACACCAACTGTTAGGGAAGATAAAAAAAAATTACTACAGATATTACTTTCTTCTTCAAGTTTAAAAATAGAACATTGTATTGACTATTGACCTGGTATTGAGCATCCACCCTCTAAAGTTTTGAGGAAACTTCTTTCGGCTAAAACACAATAATATGTGGTTGGGTCATTCAATGGACGTAGTAATTCTTGTAACTCTAAATTATTTGTTAAACATTCAACAGCGAGGGCTCCTTGACCAACAGCATACATGCAATCTTCATTTTCAAGAAACTAGGTATAAGAGAAAAATAGTTAATTAAATAACAATTTATTAAAAATAAATAACAATTATTACTTGTCCAATTTTATTTTCCCAGCCCATTCTTTTGATTCCTGCAGCTGAAATAAATTATTTGGTTTTTAAACAATGCAAAGGGCCTACAGATTTATGGTCAGGTAATTTTGGAGATTTTGGATAACATTTACTTACAGGCTAATATTAATGCTGCATATGGACTTTCTGGATCCTCTAATTTTTTCAATCTTGTATTTAAGTTCCCTCGGACATCCATAAAATTTAAATGTGGAAATCGATTAGTTAATTGGGCAATACGCCTTAATGAACTAGTTCCTTAAAAAAAAGTTAAAATAAGTTATAGAAATTCCTCACTTTAATATTAGAAAACTTGAAAAAAATATTTACCTATACAACTTCCATTAGGTAATGATTTGAGATTCATTCCTTTGAATTTTGGATTAAATATCACAGCATCTCGACTATCTTCTCTTTTTGAAATTGAAGCAATCGATAAACCATCGGGAAGAATAGTTGGGAGGTCTTTGAGTGAATGTACAACAAAGTCAATTTCTTGATTCAATAAGGCATTCTCTAGAATAAAAAATCGGTCATTTTCAATTAGAAAGTATATAATTGATGAGATAATAATTTATTTTAAAATAGGTACCTACCTAATTCTCTGGTAAATAGTGATTTTTCTCCTATTTTCGATAATGCAACATCCAAAATTTTATCTCCGATAGTACTAATCCCGACTGTTTATTAAAAGATAAAAAAATATAAAGCTTTAAATTTTAAGTTAAATTAAGATCACGATCAAGATTAAGATCGAAAATTTCTTAAATTACAATCCTTTATCATATAAGTACCATAGGGTGGGTACTTATCATAAAAATCATTATTCATAATTACAAAGTAAGTACAAGTTACATTAGTAAAAATATATTAGCTTTTAGAAACTTACTTATTTCGAAATTATAATTTGGATAAATTTCTAGTAAAGTACTGACGACCCAGTTAGATTGGATCATAGCCAACTATAATAAAAAAACGTAAACAAAAAACAATTAGAAATCGTAAAATGAAAAATGAAAGTAGTTACGTAAAAAATCGTAAATATTTTATAGTTGTTTATTAAATAAAAAGAGAAATTGGTATTATATTAATAAATGGTTAACTTACTTGACTTTTTCTTGATCCAATTTTAAAATTTTTAACTTGATTTTGCTCCATATCCAAAAAATACGTAGACGATGCTTCCGATGGATTTAGCGAGCCGACAATTTAAAAAACGAAAACTAGGGTAATGAATATGGAATAAATTGACACAACGTCGATATGCATCTAATTTTTCAATCCTTATAAGGAACCAAAGATGAAATCCATATTTAAAAAACTTTCGGTAGCAAAAATAGACATCGGGTCAGTTAGTTATAGTTAGGGTTGACTGATAGGCATAGAATGTAGAATTTTGAAAAATCCTGACCTCAAAATGACTAATTTCTTGATGATTTAGATAGTGGATTGTGATTGTCCTCGAATATTTTATCTATTAAAAAAATGATAATATAAAAAATAAGGTAGACAGACATTTAGATTAAACGACATAATTGATTATTGATAAAAAATTATAGATAATAGATAAATATTTTACCTGAGTTAAAGCAGCGTTGAGTTGAGTTTGAGTTACCTATTAATGACGATCAGTTATCCAGATAATGAGAATGAAGAGTCTAAAAATAAAAGAGAAAAAAAACTGATTAATATTTTGTATAGCTAAAAGCAAAAACTTTGAAAGTAAATTACTGTAATTTGTAAAGCAGGTTTTTTTTGGTTAAAGTTTAGATTAAAAAAAGTTATCTTACCTATGTACCTACTAACTAATATGTACATAATAAGTAATTTTACCTTATAATAATATCAAATAGGTAGGGTAATAGGACACTTTATATATTTTATATAAAATATATTGATTGAATAATTGAAATTGCAAACAATTAAAATAATCATCTAACATCTAAAGTATTCAATTTTTATATAAATAATTTCAAGGTAAAGTAATTTCACAAAAAAAATGAAATGAACATATTTTTTGCAATTCTCGCTCTTTCTATGCGCTTTATCTATTATCCCTATATCTCTCTTCTATCTATTCCTTACCTCCTCTTCTTGGATAAAAATATAATAATATTATGTATTTAGGTATATTATGCCTATTCCAAATCAAAATCAGAATATCGATTAGATAAGGTATTAATTTAATTTGACTAACTTTTTGCACAAAAACTAGTTAGGATTAGGAACCTTTTTGGTTTAACTGCTTTGATTGATCCATGATAAATGGTTATGGTTCATATAACTTTTGTCGAACCAACCAACTAAACTAACCAGTCGAAGTCCAGAGCCAGCACAAAAACCTTACTAATTTTTAATTATAATTATTCTGATTCAATTTCTTTCAATTTCATTCACTTAAATTTCTAACTGCCCATGTCTATTGTATTATTTTATTGTTTTACCTACTTTAATTTTAATTTAATGATATTAGAATGGCTCATAAATCCTAATTATGTAGGTACTTATTAAGTAGTTGAGTAATAAAGATTGTGTGATAAAATGTCATAAAGCTTTTAAATTCTAATAAACTCAGCTTTGAGATACATATTAATTTTCTTGGAATTTTTTTTAACTTTGTAATTTTTTATTTACACATCATAATATTCATTATTCTGTCTTAAATAGCCAATTAACGACTATGAATTCTAGAATATAATTTTAATTAGTTGAAACTACTAAACACTTTAAACTTTGCCTTATATAACTTATTAACATTTTTTTAACTTCAGAAAGCTGAATTTGAAATTGAATTGAAATATTGTTGAAGTAAACAACAAATTTAGCAATGGCAGTTCTATAAATATTTTTTATGTCGTTTTTAAACCTTCTCAGATAAGGCTGATGCACCAGAAATAATTTCAATCAATTCACGAGTAATGACTGATTGACGAGTTCGGTTAAAGGTTAATGACAATTTGTCAATCATTTCTCCTGCATTTTTCGATGCGTTGTCCTGAAATTGAAAAATTGGATATTTATACCAGGAGAATGAGAAATTTATTTAGGTATTAATGCTTACCATTGCAGTCATTCTTGAAGATTGTTCTGAACAAGAATTTTCTTTTATTGCATAGTAAAGTAGACATGTTAAGGAGTACTCTTGATAACATTGAATCACATCAGCATCCAACGAATCGTAAATTGATAATTTTGGTGCTTCTGTAATAGTTTTTAAACTGTAGATGGGAATTTCAGTGGTTCTATAGCTTACAACTGATCTGAATTTATTAAAGATTATATTTCCAAATTCAAACTCGAATCCTGAATCTAATAGTTCTCGTGCAATTCTAGAAGCGTCCTATAAAAAATTATATAACATTAAATATTATTTCCAAACCAAACTCCAAACTCAAATAAAAATATTTAAACATCATAATCATCATGATCAATCACTCACTTCGAATGAAGTGACCCTTCTTCCGATTTCCTTAACTGAAAATAACATATTCTTCCCATATATACGTCCAAGAATTCCTCTAGCTTTATCTCCAACAGTGGCGACTTTAATATTGGTATGATCTTCACCATCAGAAAGTTCGGCCTAAAATTTTAAAATAATTTTTCATTATTTTATTGCTAAAATATTTTGCTATTTTCTCAAAAAACAAGCTTACCTTTACTATCTTGCTAACACTTGAATGAATTGCTCCACAAAGACCACGATCAGATGAAATTGTCACCAAAATTTTATTTGCTTTAGGATCTTCAGGTTTCTGTACTTCAGCTTTTTCATAAAACATTTGAGCTCCCACACCAAAGGGGCGAGCTAATTTTAATTCACGCTCAGCTCGAGCATATTTTGCGGCTGAAACCATCTTCATTGACTGGGTAATTTTTTGAATATTCTTTACAGATTTTAAACGTAAAGAAATTGACTTCAAGGTAGCCATCCCTCTTTGTTGGTTCCATACTGGGGTGGCAGTATTAATTAAAATTAAACGACTCGGTTGGGCCAACATCCTAAAATTAATATAAATTAAAAATCATAAAATATGAAATGTTCAAAATCATCTCCACCATACGTATAAAATTAGAATATATAGAAATTTTTATAAGATTTTCACACTTCATTTGCATTAGTTTCAAATACGTCATACAAAACTTGTTAAAACTGAGGCCAAAACATGGCTTTTCAAAGCTGAATTTAACGAAAAAATAAATTAATCAACCCATATAATTACCCAAATATCTTGCTTATAAATTGGCAAATTGTAACCATTTCTTAATTTAATTTAGCTCGGAAACCTCAATTTAACAAGTAAATACACTACATTCATGTAAAATTGATACCCTTTAAGTTTTTCAGAGCTTAACTAGCATTATATTTATGCTTATTATAATTTTACCAAAATCAAAAAATATCTACTTGAATAAAATTGACAAATTTTGACACAACATCATTTAATTTTACCATAAAGTTCGACTTATGACCTAATTTTACATGTTATATTGAGGTCAAAATATGGTTTCCAGAGCTGAATTGAATGATTTAGAAGGCCATTAATTATATGTGAGATTTCGATTAAAATTAGATCCTAATCAGAAAAAAGGTGTTTTGAATTGAAAATAAAAATATCTTAAAAAATATTTAAAAGGTGACTTACTTCTCAAATTATTGATGACAATGACACCCCAAAACCGTCCACAAACCTTAAAAATGACTAATAAAACTAACAATAATAAAAGCTAATTTACAATTAAAATGTCAATTTTTCAATTTCCAAAAAAATTTTAGGCTAAAATTTTAGCCGATAAAAATGTCTACTACTATTTAGGTGACACCTACTCTCCGCCTTTCACATACACAAAAGTCCTATGGATATTTAGCGGAGTTATCAAAAGTTTTAAAAATCTCGTGGCCAAAATATACCGTGTTTTTTTTTGTCATTTAATTTTAATTGTAATTAACTATTTAGACTTGATTTTGAGGGTTTGTGGACACTGACAATCGTACCCTTTGACCTTTAGTGTGCTATTAAGGAGCTGAACATCTGTAATTGGAATAATCGTACCTTTGTCAATCTCTAAATATGGGTAGGCCGGGTAAGCATTTTTATGTTTACATTTTTAAATTTAAATTATGATTATGATAGAGTTAATTATGATTAAGTTTGAGATTAACGTTGTATTATGCTTTTAGGATTTGGAAGTGGTGATCGTGGTGGTGGTGGTGGATTTAGAGGTCGTGACTCAGGTGGAGGTGGAAGGGGTAGTTTTGGAGGAGGTCGAGGTGGTGGACGAGGTTCCTTTGGTAGAGTTTTTTGTTATGAAATTAGATAAATACCTTACTAATTTTGTAATTGGTTTGTAGGAGGTAGAGATTCAGGTGGGAGAGGCGGAGGTCGTGGTGGTGGAAGAGGAGGTTCCTTTGGTCGAGGTGGGGGTGGACGAGGAGGAGGACGAGGTGGTGGTAAGGTTTTTAAGCTTTTCTTTAAACTTTAACCGACTTATATTAAAGCATAATTTAAAGATTCATTAAATTCTATACCTTCTACTATACTATACTTTTATTTATTTCAGGTGGTATGAGAGGTGGTAAAACAGTTGTCATTGAGCCACATAGACATCCAGGAGTTTTCATTGCAAGAGGAAAAGAGGATACGCTTGTTACTAAAAATATGGTTCCAGGTTTGACTTGCATTTATATAATGTGCATAAAATTCTAATTCTCAATTCTAATCCTTGAATAATGATATTTCCAGGAGATTCAGTTTATGGTGAAAAGAGAATGTCTGTTGATGGCGAAAATGGAACAAAAATTGAATATCGTAAGCATGAAAATTATTGATAAAAAGAAGCCTTGCAATTTGGGAATACAAAGATTTATTATAAATCCATTTCTTTTCTTCTATAAAGGTGCTTGGAATCCATTTCGTTCTAAATTAGCTGCCGCTATACTTGGTGGAGTTGACGAAATTCATATGCCACCTGGCTCAAGTAAGTATACAAAAAAGCTTTTTACAATTATCTCCAATTGTTTAGCTTTATATTTACACCTGTTCATTTTTATTGTTTTATGAAATTGTAGGAGTACTTTATCTTGGAGCTGCTTCTGGTACTACCGTGTCACATGTGTCAGATATCGTTGGACCTGATGGACTTGTATATGCTGTTGAATTTTCACATAGATCCGGACGTGATTTATTAAATGTTGCTAAAAAAAGGACTAATATTATTCCAATAATTGAAGATGCAAGACATCCACATAAATATAGAATGCTAGTTGGTATGGTGGACTGCGTATTTGCTGACGTTGCCCAGCCTGATCAAGCTCGAATTGTATCATTAAATTCACAATATTTTCTCAAGAATGGTGGCCACTTTGTTATTTCTATTAAAGCAAAGTAAGTAAAACTAAAACAAGAAAGAAAAGAAAGTAGGATAAGTAAGACCTTATTATTTTCTAATTGCTTTTTTTCAATTAAAATAGTTGTATCGATTCCACTGCTGAACCCGAAGCTGTATTCGCTGGTGAAGTAAAGAAATTACAAGCTGATAATATGAAACCGAAAGAACAACTTACTCTTGAACCTTATGAAAGAGATCACGCCGTTGTGGTAGGAGTTTTTAGACCAGCTCCAAAAACAAAAGCTGGATAATCATCAATATTATAATTATAATTATAATCAATTTCTTTTACCTAGTTTTCATATCGTTCATTCATTTTTACAGACTACTTTCTTGAAGAAATATTTTCTAAACTCTAAACTAAATTTCTAATAATCAAGAAATGTATTTTTCTATTTATAGAATTAGAACTTCAATTTAGACTTGAGACTAGAATATAACTAATTCTAATTACTAATATTTATTATTATTATCGTAGATTATATTAAAAAGTTAGATTGTCAAGAATATACAGTTTTTTTTGTATTTTATACATTTTGTTTTACTTGCATTTAAAATTAAAATCAAGTTGTCCTACTTCATTTTGACTTAGACTTTGACAAAATCTTTTTATGTAAATAGAATAGTTAGTACATTACATAGTAGCATTTATGAGAGTAAAGAATTTTATTGTTATTTATTATTAGGTACGGCATAAAATAAATAAATAAAATTTAATTTTTGAAAATGAATAAACATGTTTTAACTTTTATTAATGTAAAATCGACAAAATTAATTGTAATTTTGATAATTTATTTTATTATCGACTTTTCGATTAGCTAGGCTACGAGTAGAATAGAATCTAGTCCTAGTCTGGAATCTAGAATCTAAATAGAATTAGTTTTCAATTTTAGCATAGTATGTCAATAATATTATGTAACAGGCTGGTAACAGGTAGGGTAAGGTAAAACAGGTTATTTGAGAGCAAAATCGATTCAGCTTTGAGAAACCTGATAACGACATTTTATTTTAACAATCATCAAAAATCAAAATGATTCTGATTCTGAATCTGAATTCCTCTGAATTTGAATCTTATCTGAATACCCCCAAAGCTAAGTAGGACTTTCACTCATTTTTTCAAAGTTTCAAAATTCCAAAAACAAAAACAAAAAAAAATACAAAAAAATACAAAAAAAAACCAACCAAATCAAAAATTTTATTTTAATTTTGATCAGATAATAAAATAAGTAATTTAACTTTAAATCAATTGTTGCTCACCACCACCTGAAAAGCACCCTATCCTGTACCGGCCATAACGAGGTAATTCCCCTTTTAGCATTTTTTGACACTTGATCTGGTATTTCATTTGTCAAAAGCAAATTTGTTTGACATGTGAATGACAATTTCAATTTGCCTATTTTAGATTTAGAAATAATTACTTATTTGTTTGTAATGTACAGTTTAATTTCTGTTCAGCTCTGAAAAGCCATATTTTTACGTAATTTTACAAGTAGTTACATTTTACATGGTATTATAAATGCAAAAATATAAATAGTTTTTCAAATGTATAGTCACTTTCTTAATTGACTTCAAAATATGATAACGATAACGAAAGCCGAAAGATTTAGAGATTTATTTTTTATGTATTTTTTATTTTAAAGGTTGAAACAACAAACAATGAACATTAGTGGTGTTAAAGTATCGGTGGAGGTTCCGTTGGAAAACCAAGTCCAGGAAATTGCCTACGATGGACAGGAAATGCTGCAAGCGTAAGTGTATTTTATAAAATCAAATCTTTTACATAAAATAAGGTATAGAAATTGAAATTGAATGTAATGAATGGTTAATGTATATTTTTATTTTTGTAGGCCTCTTACCATGTCAGAGAATCTCAATAGACTTGCACAAAGAATTGACTTTAATGATGAAGATGGAAAAAGTAGCAGTACTAATGACAATGGACATCAGGATTCATCTGAATTAACATTTAAAACTACCCCAGCTTGGCCGTGGGAATCAGTTCGAAATAAATTAAGAGCCTCATTGACTGAACTGTGTGTTTTGAGTGACATTTTAGTAATTACACAACAAAAGAAATATATGGTGTTAGATCCAGTACAAGCTGAGCATCATGAACCAAAAGTTGCAGCAACATTAATATATAAAAAGAAGGTAAGACTGGGAAAAATTAGGATAATTATTTAATGTGGTACCTACATTTATTTTAAAATCTTTTATAGGGTTGTGGTGCTGCATCATCAATATTGTTATCGGGTTGTGAAAGATTAAGGACAGCCTTAAATGAAGCAAAGTCTAAATCAAATCAATCAGCATTACCAGATTTTCATGTTGAATTATTGAGGTTAAGACAAAATTGGAGATTAAGAAAAGTTGGCAATTCAATACTTGGCGATTTGTCATATCGAACAGCAGGTATTTATTTTTTACTATGTACTAATTTTATCTAAAAAATTTGGTATTAAAATATAATCATGTATTATTATTACGTAGGTTCAAGATTTCCACAATCTGGTATATTTGAAGTAACAAAAGCTAGTGATGACTTATCTACCAGTGATGAACATGAAAAAGCAGGAACTTCACCTACTTCAGCATTACGTGTCTCTGTACCAAATGAATTGCAGGGAATTGCTTATATTCAAGTTTTAATACAAAAGGATCAAGATATATTAAGTTCAGCAAATATTGGCTTATTAGGTCAGACCCCAATTCCCGTTGAAAAAGGAGGTCATTGGCAGCAGAAATTAGAAGCAGCACAAAATGTATTGTTTTGTAGAGAATTATTTTCGGTCTTGGGTAAGTTAATTATTTTTATTTTTGTAAAATTGATTTTAGCTTCTATGAAATGACTGAGTTATATTTTTTTAATTCGACATTTTAGCAAGAGAAGCAGTAACATTGGGTTCAATGTCAATACCACCATTAGTAGTTGGAAATCAAATTACAGCAACATTATTTCCTGGAATTTTATTGATCATTAGCTTATGTCATACAACACCAACTGTAGGAAAAAATTCAAGTACAACCTCCACAACTAGTACAAAAACAAATCCAACAAATTCCACTCCATCGACTTCAAATAATACAGGCACAACCTCCTCACCTCCATCTCCTTCAAAAGGACAAATTCCAACGTCGACACCAAAATTAGATCATAATCATGTATTAGAACATTCACTACATCAATTATTAAGAGAAGTGCATCGACAAAATTCATGTATTCAATTACCACACCCAGCAACAGCACCAATTGGTGTCTCAAAAAAGAGAAGACTGGCTGGACCTTATTCATTTGATCGATATACATTATTGAATCTTACAAATAAAGAAGGAATTCTAGAAGAAATTATAAGACAAGCTCAGCATGTTGTATTAAGATTAAGAACAATGTACGTATTAGATACATTGGCGAAAGAAATTAAAGATCCTCTTGTTGTTGCTCATTGGTCCTCTCTTAATGCTGTAACACATTCTTGTGTAAGGATTACTTTACTTTCATCTGGATATGATATGAGTAAGTTTTTCAAAATGAATTTTTAAATTTTGGACTAATATTTATTCTGATTATTTTAGCCTCAAGAACACCATTAATTATCCATGTTAAAGAGAAATCCTTGAAATGTATATTGAAAGATGGTAAGGCAATTCATCTCTCTTACGAGCCAGAAGAATTGAGGGATATAATTTTATCTCAGGTAAGACATATTTTGACTTGGTTCTAATTCTAATTTTTTTCGCTTGTTTAATATTTTAATGATTTCATTAGATTGCAATTCATCAAATTATGGCTCTACAATCCTTATCAAAATGTATGGGATGGATCGTACTTTCAAGTAGTGCACATTTAGGCGTAGGTATATGTGAAGGTCTGGGAAATGCAGCAGGTTGTTTATTGTCATCCCCAAGTGGAAAGAGGTATGTATAAAATTATTTATTCCAAATCTATTTTCTCTTCTAATAAAAATAATAATCTGAAAATCGTGATTTTTTCAGAGTATTAGCAATTCGTTCAAGCCCACAAAATGGCATACAAGTTTTTGTAAATATACCAGAAAAAGATGATAAACAAAAAGATACTTCGGATAATAATGACTCAACAATGGATACTGATTCAGACTTTTCAAAAGTTAATTTATTTCTTGATGAAACTTCGAGTGAAACATTGAATGAGGAAGAAGAGCAAACCTTTCCTGGTGTACAGTATAAAGCAATTCGTTTAGATAAATTAGAGGGGAAAAATTTTCTTAATAAAATGGAATTAATTATGGCTGTATTATCAGATGCAACTTAAGATTTGAGATTTGTTTTACCTTAATTTATAATAAAAGATGTTAACAATTACTTAGAACTTTAGAACAACTTATGTATAATTTTGTGTAAATAGTAAAATATTATAAATACATAATACCTACGTAATAATAACTAGGATTTATTTAAGACCATTATATATATTTGAATATATATAAAGGCTACCTAGGTATATTATAAAATAAAGTTTACCTTTTTTAATCTAACTCCAGCTAGCTTATATATTAATGTTATAGTACTTTACTGTTCTATTCATTGTGGTTTAGTTAGATTTATTTAGAAGAATCATAAGAATTTTTATTAAATCTGGTCCGACGACAGGGCAGGGCAGCTGGATTCATGTCACCTATCCTATGCATAAACTGATGTAGTTTTCAGTCCTTTTTAAAGAGATTCGAATCTGCAGATTCAGAACTAATAGTTTTGTTTGTAGGATGCTGGTTGCTGTTTTCCATCGTTTTCAATCTTAAAATTCTCTCTAAGCTCACGAATCTGATATTTTCTGAATCTGCTACATACAGAGCAGATACAGAGTTCTTTTGCATGCATTGCAAGGCAAGCATTAAATTATGGATGGCTTTATACATAGTATAGCGGTTTTATTTTATAAGTAGGGTTGTAAATGTTGTAATTGTAATTTAAATGTAAGGACAAAAAAGGGTGAAATTTTGGTCAAAATCTTGTTTTTCAACGCTGAATTGAGCAAGGTTGGTCACTATCAGCAGGAGCATGGTCATGGACGGCCAGACGGACATGGTGGCGGTGCAGTGGAACCAAAAAACTCATCAGAAAACAGAAAAAAACGATAATTCTCATTTTACCCCTTATGAGTATAAATTTTTGAACTGGATTGTATTTCTGTGCTGTTTTTTAAATACAGCACAGGGCACGCCGAAAAAATTCTCATCGAATCGAATGCCGAATTTCGAGTCCATTTTTAATCCAAAGGTTAAAGAGATAGGAGCTCGAGACAGCAAGGCAGGAGAGACTTCGCTTCATTTTCGACTTTTTCTTCGATTCTTCGACATCCCCTTCGGTTCCACTATTCCCCCGGCTTCCGGTCAAAGGTACGTCCTTCTTGTCCAAAAAATTTGACATTTTTACACCCAAAAACTGACTTTCTAGGCCAAAAACTACTAGTACTTTTTACCTTTTTTTCGTGCCCTTGTATTGTGTATTGCCGGTTAGGTCTAGTAGGTTTTTTGCTTGATTAACTTAATTGTACTTGCAATCAAGTTATATGTATTATTTAATTGCAATTAACTTGTATTTTATGATGACCGGCACCGAATTGTCGTCAATTTTAATGGTTTTTTGTAATTACTTTGAGTTATCCATAGTACTACGCATTTAAGCTCATCAAGGTCTTTGACCGCCCTTTTGTCTTGTTGAGTTTTTCTTGATTTTAAATTGTCATTCTAATACCTATTTGTGGTTTTTATTTTTACTTTTTACAGGAATAGTAATGGGTACTCGTCTTTATGTTGGTGGTATTAACGACCAGGTGAAAAGGGAAGATTTAGAAGATCTTTTCGGCAAATATGGAAAATGCGAACATGTCTGGGTAAGTTACTTTTAAAGGCTTTTTTATCATTCATTTATATGAGCCATTCATTTGGTAGAATTTGATGTAATTTTTGTTTTTGTAGGTCGCATTCAACCCTCCAGGATTTGCGTTTGTGAACTTCGAAACTGAAGATTCGGCAAACTCAGCGGCTGAATCCTTAAACGGAGAAGAATTTATGGTAAACTAACTACGATTTATTTATTTTATATATTGCGTCATTATAATGTTTAGTGGGATTTTTTTAATTAAATATTTATATTTGCTCTTTCATAGGGATGTAAGCTTCGTGTAGAAATCTCGAGACCACGTCAACAAGGAGGTAGAGGAGGCCGTGGTGGTGGTGGCAGGGGTGGTGGCTTTGGTGGTGGCCGTGGAGGAGGTGGATACCGAGGTGACAGTAAATGACACATACTTTAACCCTCCAAAAATATTTTAATTTATTATTCATCACATAAAAAAGAGTGGATATTGAGTTTTAATAATTTTATTAATCATTCCCCCTTGTTTGATTTTTAAATTATTTCATTTTCTATCTTTATTTTTTATTTGGGGCTAATTTTTTAATATTTTATTACATTGTATTTACACAATATACTTAAGACAAGGTTTTTATTTTTAAGGTGGGAGAGACGGCGGCGGTGGTGGTGGATATCGAGGAGGTGGTGGTGGATACAGAGGAGGTGGTGGCGGTGGAGGCTACAGAGGAGGTAAATTACAAAGCTGAAAATATATTTAGCAGCAATTAGATGCTAAAAAAAAATTTTTGCATTTTTTCAGGCGGCGGTGGAGGTTTGTACTCTTTCTTTTAGTAACTTATTTCTTAATTGCTTAAACTACAAGACAAATATTACAATTAATAGGTTATGGTCAAGATATGGGTCGTAATGATGGAGGAGATAATTGGAATTAAACTTTAAACTTATGATAATATAAAAAGAGATTGGAGAACTAAAAGCTTTTTTCCACTATCTATATCGTACTTGTTGTTAATGTTAAAATACCAGCTACCTACCTATACTAACTACTATAATATTCTTCTTCATTACAATTTACAAAGAAATTCCGGTTAATTATTATACTACATATAGAAAATTATTGCAATGCAATAATCTTGTTTTTGTTGAAACCTTTTTTCTTTATTTTTTTAAACAACAACAAAATATCCATTTCCCTTACCTTAAACCCATTTACCAAGTCCTTTTTAAAGTTATTTAAAATGACGTCCTCTATCTAGTTATATATTTTATATATATATATACTACGTAATATAAGTAAAATATCTACTATATTTACAAAAAATCCATCTACTACAATTATTATACAATCTACATTCTACTGCAACTACTACAAAACTCGTCTTGATATAATATTAATTTGCATTGAGAATCGCGCCTGAAACACGCGTTAAACTTTAAACTAATTACTAAATTTTTTTTATATTTGCTCATTTTGTAAAAAATATAATTAAATTATTTAAAACATGAAATAGGAATTAAACTCGTTAGGCTTTTGACAACATTGTAAACTGAATCTTAAAAATATTTGCCTTTTTTTGTTTTTATTTTATTAATAGTTGTTGCCTTTTGTTGTTGATTTTATTTGTGCTCACCTACCTTCTTCAATATTTATTTATTGACGAGTTGTAGTGTTGCAACAATATATAACAACAGTATGCAAAAGACACTCCTATTAATTAGTTATAATTATTTATCATTGATTTCATATTGTCATTTTTATGCTTAAAGTATTAACCATTAGTTGTATAAGCTTAATTTAAGTTTTAATGTAAGTTTATCGAGATCTCATCCTCTTTTATACTTCTAGCTTGTTGGTTAGTTTGATTTTTTATATGATTGAATATTGGTGTGTATGTTTTAATATTACCTATTATAAGATAAGATATAGTTAGTGGAAAAGTGCAGGGATCCAATTTTTTATTATATTATTGTACTTAAATTACCACCAAATTCTTCATTATTATTATCATATCTCAACTAAATATTTTATTAGTCGTTTATTCTAAATTACAAATCACGAACATTGAATACTGAACAAATCTGATGATGATGGAACATTTTACAGGAGGTCGTGATTTTGGTGGTGGTGGCCGATCCAGAGATTTCGGTGGAGGTGGTGGTGGCCGTGGTAGAGGAGGAGGTGGATATGGTGGTGGTGGAGGAGGAGGAGGACGTGGTGGTGGAAACCGTTTTAGATCTCGCTCTCCGGTGTCACGGTAATAAT
Organism: Nanhermannia cf. coronata Gr-Ori-00579; assembly: GCA_034699045.1. NCBI lineage: Eukaryota > Metazoa > Arthropoda > Arachnida > Sarcoptiformes > Nanhermanniidae > Nanhermannia > Nanhermannia cf. coronata Gr-Ori-00579. The sequence continues at coordinate 24,663 of JAQIXA010000811.1, forward strand.
TGACCAAAATATTCCATCGACTTGAAAAATTAATTCTACTTATTTTATTTTAAACCTTCCAAATTTTTTTTGAGGGCTCCTTAATGGGTTCCATTTCAATCAATTAGAAAGTTTTTTTTTATAATTTTTAATATCAAAATGATGATTTTGTGATTGGTAAGTAGTCACAAAATTTGATTTTTAAAAGTTCAATTTTCCCCACTTTATTATCTTGGTCAAATGAATTTCAAGAGCAACCTTACCTGACAATTAACTTTTAATTTTCGACAACACGCTCCTTCCTTTGTCTTCTGTCATCTTCAACTAATTATGATTATGTAGAAGTTTTCGTTTCTTCATCATGAGTGCATGTGTTCAGTGATTATAGTTAGATTTAGAATAGATAAATTAGAATTATTAGAAACAAATAAGATTAAGTTAGTGCTTTCTTCCGTTCCACATAGTTATACTACTACCTACTTGATAATCAAATACTTAGAAAAAATCAAACAACCACAGCTACTTTACGTAACATTTACTTTACATTAGAATTATTAGGTACTTATTACCTACAATTCAATTCGCCTAATCTACATTAATTAGGAACTCGTTATTGTCACAATTCGCATTATCAATTTTTAATTTTGAATGAATTTTTTGCACATCGACATTTTTTAATTATCGACCGCGTACTATACTGGTAGAATATGAGGTTAGGCACTTTGAAAACATTCTTCTAGAATCTTACATCCTTGCTTAAAAAAGACATTGTAAAACTAACCTTTCAATCAATCTACTCTGATACGATACACGAGCTAATAAGAGAGCTTAATTTTAATGTTTCTTCGTGTGATAAAATGAACTTTTAAAAACATTTCGATTCTAATATTGGGGTCCCAAAAACCATTACCTACCTAATTAGTATCCTCGTATTAAATGAAATTAATCTAATTATGAAATACTTCGATTCTTCGATTTCGATATAAATAGAAGTGGTGGCGGCGATTATTCCTCCGGAGGAGGTGGATACGGTGGAAGTGACGATTATTCTGCGGGTTATTAAAAAAATTACCAACATTACCATTACCACTACTACTACAAAAATAATAGGTATCGTAAAAACTAAATTATCTCCTTATTAAACTACTACATTTTGTCTCGCTACTATTTTATTCTTTAAAAAATATCGAAAAATATTCGTTCTTCGAGATTTTTACAAATTTTTGCCAATTTTTTTTTCGTTGATCTCGCTCCGATACTAAGCCATGCAAAAAAAAATAGAGAATATAAACGTGCATAAGATCAAGTAAAAACTTTTTCGAATACCTAACTACGATTATATACGACTTGTCGATTCTTGGTTTATAAAATACAAAGTACAAAAATTATGTTTCTAGAAAGAAATTGCAATAATGGCTTACTACTGGAAAAATTGTGATCTGATTGTGTTCGCGTTCGCATCTTATTCTGTTCTGTGATATTTTAAACTGCCTTTTTTATCATTTTTTATCGAGTATTATCACTTCAAAAAATATTTTTGCAAAAAAAAAAGTTAAGCTACCTACTAGTCTACTTTTTGAAAAATACTCATTAGCACTTACTACTATTACCTATTTACTAGTAAAAATAACTTAATGAATTTGAAAGAAACAAAAAATATGGACAATTTTGCTTAATTTTTATACACAGTTTACAAAAAGTTGACCAACCAGTTCAAAAAAACTCCTCTCTATTGTCTACTTCGACTACTACTTTACGATTTGGTCCTATACTCGTAAAAAATTATTGATTGATTGGTCCCAAAATGTAAATCTAATAATCAAAATTGAGACACACAAAAAAGTTGAAATCACTGAAACATTCGATACCAAAATTCTAAACCCACGATTGATTGATTGAATAATTGAATAATCTCTACGCAATCTTCTACGGTACGGCTAACTTCATAAGATATATACGGATTTTTATTAATTATTTACTTTATCTACATTTTACATACAATTTACCTACTTACAATCGTTGTCTAATTTCGTTTTTTATTGTTCTAAAATTATTATCTACCTACTACTGTTTACGATTTACTTCTGTCATTACCTATTTTATTTACTTTACGCGTTTCTCGTTGAAAAATGTAATCTTTTGATCTTATAAAAAAAGTGTTTACGATTTGGAATTTCGATATCTTCGTTGATTTAATAGTAACCAAAAGGTCAAAATTGAATTAAAAATAGTAAAGTATTCAAGTATTTACTGATATAAGGTTGAGTTTTCAAAAGAAAGTAGGGTAACATTTTTCGGAGAAAGGTTTTTACTAATAATTATTATATCTACATATGTTTACTGCTAATATTATGAATTTTTATCTAATTATATTCGTATTACTTGTAGCCTGAATAGTTTCAATTTACTTCGAATTTTAATAAGTCTTTTGTACAAATTACAATCAAAGCAATTTTATAACGAACTTTTCGATACTACTACAACAAGTAAAAAAGAACTCGAAATCTTCGCAAACATCTTAAATACCTAGAGCTAGAGGTGAGGTAAGATCCTACAAACTCGGATTATATTATGCTGTTTTGACTTTATATACGTGTTTTTATATAAATACTCTAATGTTTTTTTTTTTATTAAAAGTTTATAGTTTATAGATATTTTAGTTATTGTTTATCATACTATATTATAGATTATATTTAACTGTTTATGTTTATGATCTACTACTAGATAATTATTATGCGACGAAGTGTGAATGTGAATAAAAAGACAAATTTTGAACTGGTAAAAAAATCATGATTTCTTGTCTAAAATTCATTTTTCTAACTAATATGAAATATGTAGGAGAAAGCAGAGTGGTGAAAGTCAGATTTAGAGTTGATTAAATTACAATACGATCATTTATTAATAGTTTTCTTCATTTTATTAGATTACAGATTATTACATTCATACATAATTACAGGTAGATATTTACAGCTTATTTCACAGTTTTAGCTTAGATTTAGTAAACTTTAAATTAATCATTATGATAAACAAGTAATTAGATTTTATATATGTACAGCTTTTTAAGTAGATGTTTGCATTTTGTTCTGAGATTTTTTTACAGAAGATTTTGATAATTCGAATAATAATTGTAGGTAGAATTCATTCATACTCATTAGTTACTATATACAATTAGTCGAGGTAATGTTGATTAATTTATTCTCTTTTTTTATGATGAATAAATAACTATTTAGATTAATGGTATTATGTAGCAGAATATTAACAGACATAAATTGATGTACTTTTTTATGTCTTGAATAAGTTTAGTTTTTTAATAACTTTATTATAGAATAATGAACACTACTTTCCCTTCATATCTTACCTACATATATAGTCTACTTAATTAATGAACTATTACAATTATAGAATATGTACAATTATCAATAATATTTAGCTTAATTAGAATCGTAAAAGTCATAATATTTAGTCATATTTTTGCAAATTTTGGGAACGCAGACTTACGTTACTAATTTGGGGGTATAAATAAATTTCAAACTCAATATGGGATTTTTCTGAGCATTTTCTGGATTTAAAAGGATTATAATAGGAGATTCTTTTGTCTTTCTTTAATCTGTAGGATTAAAGTATCATTATTAATTTTGAGGGTTATTTTTAGAGCATTTTTAATGATTTTTTTTCAAGAATGGAATGTCTTTAATGTGGAATTTATACTACTATGTATATCCGTATTTCATGAAACTTATTACTTTCTTTCCAATGCAAAGTGTGAGATTCATAAAATTCATGAGCTTTTTTTAAATTAAATATTTTTTTGTGCATTTTTATAATACTAGATTCTAGATTAGAAAACTAGTAGATAATCAAATCAATACATTCTCCAATCATACCATTAACCATTAGTAGTTAGTAGGGTATAGTTGATATAGTACAATGTAAATCCAGAAAGAAAGTAAAGTTTTCTAAACCAAAAACTTGTCCCAGTTTCAGTAAAGTAAAAAAGTATAATTTAATGAGGTTTATAATGGGGGTTTCTAAACTTTGAAATTAAAAATCTCGTTAGTTTAGTTTATGACCGATCTTAAAGCAAGTAAGTCTAATCGTAAGTCTAATTTTTAAGATAAATTTTTCGAAGAAATTGGTTCAAAATCTTGAGTATATTTCACAGTTGCGATCCCAAAGAAAGTGCTCGACCTTCTACTATAATAATACTTATACATAAACTACCTTATATCTAGAAAATTAACGATTTTAAAGGGGGTATTTAAAATTACAATTAGTCTAAAATATTGGTACTTAATTAATCTTAAATTACAATTTTTATGTACAAGATTGGGTTATATAGAGAGTCAAAATCCGCTTTGCAAAAATCCTTTCCATCAGATTTTTTTCGTGGATATTTTATAACCTTAATTTTAAGATATCGCTCCATAAACCTAATTACAATTACTTAATTTATCTATATCTAATTACACCTATATCATACATTATGTACTTTACGATTAGTTTTGTCATATACACAAAAGCATAGAGCTGCAGATATATAGGTATAGATTCCATAAAAATGCAAAAAAATCTACAAATTCTGTGCAAAATATTCAAAACTAAATCTATAAAGATGTTAGTGTACTGCTATTTTTACATAACAATAGCTCAATAAATTGATATTTAAAAATACAGATTATTTTACAATTAGCACACGTTAGATTACATAATAAGTATAGAATTTGGTTCAAAAAATTCAATTAAAATGTTTTAAAACTATTTTTTAATTACAATCAATCATTCCAAAATCTAAAAACTTTGCTTATACATACCTTAAACTAATTAAGAGTTAAATGGTTTTGATTTTATCTTTTTACAATTCTAGAGGAATCAGAGAGATTTATGAAGATTTTAAGATTACAAAAGTACCATCACAGGTACCCTTTGAGTTTGTATGAGCTCAAAACTTTTTCTTTTGGAAAAAAGTCCGAGTTACACAGATTAGTTTATGTATTACAGTATAGTAGTAGATTAGATTATAGTAGTAGATATTCTCTGACTATTTAATTACAGATCTAGATTTAATTAAGTAATTAAAAACCTTTATACAATTAGTTCAAACTCCTTATCTATCTATACTCTACTAATTTCAAATTTGAATCCTGTAATCTAATTAACCCATCAGTATCAGATAAATTTTTACAATCTGCATTATTTGGTAGTCAATACCTGAAAGTTTTTTTTAAATTTTTCGTGCCAGCCGGCTTACAATTTACTGTATAGATAGTACTTATTGTTTATGATTAGGAATTTTGATGTATTTTCGAGAAATTCAAAATTTTAGAAATTTTAGAAAATTTCAAAATTTTAAGATTTTTGGATGGGGTTAGAAGACAGGTACCTACAAGATAAGAAAGCATTTCATTTGTTCCTCAATTAACAAACAGCATTTCATATGTCAGATAAATTAATTATAATATTTAATTAAGCAATCACACAATTTACCTAAATTATATCTACAAAGTATCTGTATAATCTATGTCTATAATCTCCTATATTATTCTATTTTATCACTACATTTGTATAGTCTAGAGTATTTTTGTATAAATAATATGATCTAATTTATAATTAGAATTACACAAGTATCAGTATAATTGTATACTTACATTATCTTAAATGTAATTTAAAGATAAATGCATGACATACTTAAACTATTATATAATTATTCAAGATATTTATTTAGTATTATTTTCTTATGTTAATTTATAGGGATTTTTTTGGCATCTTGAATGTGTTCCTATCATTTACAAATATTGTATTTTTTTTAACTTTTTTATTTCTCGGAAAAATCCAAAATTTCAACTAAAAACCTTATAGATTTTGGGTAGGTACTTACTTATATAAAATAGGTCAGAAATAATTGTACAATTAATCAAAAAAATCATAATTTTTCCTTCCTAGTAATACTAGGTACAACACTTGGCCTATTTTCGGGCTTATTTCTAGTACTATAGTACTACAATTTACAATACTTATCGAAATTGACAAGGATCTATTAATAATCGATAATAATATCAAACTTTTTGAACTTATAAATATAAAATAACTATTACCTACTTATTACTTAAATAAACAAAATTTGATTGAAACACAATGGAAAAATTGACTAGAGTAAAATAAGAGTATTTCTCACACAGTTCTACATTATATTTTTTTATGTATTTTTAATGTGCGTTTTGTCTACGTTAATAATAGGTATACACATGTACATGTCATAATAATATGGGGTTATAATTATAATGTTGTCTGTAGTATAGTAGTAAAAGGCTCAAAAAATGAAATATTTGATCCTTTTTTAACACACTTTTTTGTGGGACACTTGAGGGACATTATCAAAAAGTTTTCTATTCTCTTACAAAGATTTTGATTATTTTTTTGGGGTTATGTAGATAGTAGCAAGAGAATGATGGTGGGTTTTAAAAGTTTGAGTCGTTTTCCTTTACTTATACTTGAAGCGATGATCATTTTGATACTTACTTGATTTACATTTATGTAGATACTTTTATAGTTATTATAAGATAAGGTTAAATTTAAATTAATAATTTATAGGAGGAAAATGTATGTGCTAAATGCGAGAGCAACTAGGAGCAAGATTGGATAATTGTTTAGAATGGGAGCACCACCAACTCCGAATCTAAAAGAAATTGATAAAAAAGTGTAAAGTTAATTAATTAGGTATAGTTAAATATACAGGAAAATTTCATTTGTTTAAAAGGATATAATTAAATTATAATTAAAATGTCTCAAAAATCCAGGTTTTTAGATCAAAAAACATGAATTTCTATAACTAATTTCAACCAAGATTCTGGCGAGAATTTTGCCAAATTTCGCCAAGATTTTGGTGAGAATTTCGCCAAATTTCTGTCATTTCAAGATAGACATTGAGAATCTGGCTTAAAAATATTTTTCCAACTAAAATGTGAATACTTTGTCAGATTTTTCTTACAAAAATTGCAAAAATGATGTCGAAAAAGTCGAAAATTCAATTGTATTTTTTCGTGGAAAAATGGAAATTTTTGTGGAAAAAGAGTATTTTTAGGCCAAATCTTATTCTTTTACTGGGCATTTTAATTGCAATCCAAATTCATGAGACTTACTTCCATGCAGCAGTTTTAAGGGTTTGGAATTGAATTGGTTTAGAGAATTCGCCAACTGATGCCTTATTCTTGAGGGCAGCCCGAACTTGATAGTTTATATTTGGGTTTAGTTCAGCAATTGTGAAACCTACGAAAAAATCAATCAATAATTTAAACCTCATGTATAGTTAATGTAATGGAAAAAATGTAAACTTGTTATTGATTTTCCCTATTTTTATAAGGTTTCTTGTAAAAAAAAGCTTTTTTTACAAGGTGTTCTAAATAGTTAGTACTTGCCTCCGTCATATCGAGTCACATTAGAGATTTTCCATTCAGGTCTAGTTGCCATTTTGTACTGAACGACGTAGCCGGTGATGGGCAGATCTTTACCGAGTCGGTCATTCGGAGCTTGTTTGTTCACGTTCAACATTTTCACTCGGATTTTTGCACCATCAGCACCTGAATAAAATCAAATTCAAAGGTAATGTAATGTAATGATCATGTATGCTTAATATAGGTACTCAGATCTGCATTTTTCGAAAAAATTTAGGAAAAATTAGAGATTAAATCGATAAGAGTGGATATCCTTTCGACTAAACTAAAAAGTTTCTACAAAATTTTGGTCAGAAAAACCTTCTGAATTCTGAATTTGAGGTATGATCGAAATTTTAGAAAAAGTATCTTTTTTCAGATCTTTATTTCTGCCTAATTTCATTGTTGTTATATACGAACAGATTGTTGTAGTGGTCATAAAATTTACCTAAGTAGATTTCAAATTTCAAATCTTTCTGCGAAAATCTATATTTTTTGATGATATAAAGCATTTTTAACGACAAAAAGTATATGAAATTGATTGACTTACCAATTAAATCTGGTTCTAGAGTTGGAACTAAAGGTTTCCTTGCTCTTTGGAGAATGAGAACTCTCTCTAAAGTTCCCAATTCATTTCGGGCAATGCAAGTGTATCCTCCAAATTTGCTTTCAGATCGAACGAGAACCTTTAATTACAAAAATAACAGTATAGAATCATCAGAAAAGTCATGAAATTTTAAATAGTTATATTACTTAATGCGAAAATTACTATGTAGGTACCTGAAGGGTTGACATGTTGTCATCGCTAAAAAGTAGAGCATCATCTGATCTGACCAAAGTCCGATTTTTGTGAACCCACTCGAATTCTATGTAAATTTACAAAATGTCAAAAATCACCAATTTTTAGGTATACGAGTATATGTAAATACTTACTTGCTGCTGGTTCAGCCTAAAATTGATTTAAAATTAGATAATTATTTTGGAACCTTTTTGAAAATATCAATTTGTACTTACATTGACAGCACAGGTTAAATTTGCCCATTCTCCCATTACACCCCATTGACTTTCATCACGATTATGTCCTTTAAAAAAAAGGACCAATTATCAAATCTGTAGTATTACCTACTACCTGCCTATATGTTTAATATTACAGACCAGAATCTAGAGAAAATTATTAATATTTATTTAGGATTTTAATTAGTATACATACCTGGAAGAAGTTTTGGTTTCGCTAATTGAAATTAATATAAGAATAATTAGTTGTTTAATCGATATTTTTGAAATATAATAAAAGACTCACTTTTTACTCGTAGAACGATATTCATTGACTTGAAGTCAGGGATTGGCGAATTCACATCAACTGCTCGACTAAAATTTTAATTTCAATTATAATACGAGTAATAGGGTATTTATATAAAAGTTTTGAAAAGAATTGAAAAAATCTTACCAAGTGTATGTTTTATTTGCATCGTCTGCTTGTACATTATGAATTAGTAATCCATCACGGAATAACTTGTATTTAGCTAAAATAATAAAGTAAAAAAATAAAGATTATTAAGGTCAATTTATACAGATTATTTCAACTTATCAGATTTTATCTTATAATTTTTTTTACAAGATTGTAAAAAATATGCTTTAAAAAATAATAAATCTGATTAGATTTTGAAGGATTTTTATCTAATATTTTTTAGAAATGACCTACCAATGTCTAACCAGGGTGTCTCAATCTAGTGAAAAACTTGTTCTGGTGTTTATAAATTCGGCTACGAAAAAAAATCCGGACTGAACTGCGGAAACGGAATTTTACGTTATGGCAGTTT